>JAPYYV010000838.1:0-27873 GCA_030522625.1 Copidosoma aretas
ATCAACACCCTCCACACAGAGGTGGTAGAGGGTGCCCGTAAAAATCAGTTGTAACTGGTGTACGGGTAGGAAATACACAATAAAAAAAAAAAAAAAAAGTAAGAAATATAGAATTAAAAGATAATGTATAGATATGCAGAAGAGAGGTATAACCATAGTGCAAGGAAATAGGTAGACGATATATAAACATATATAACTTATTGAAAATATAAGTAAATTAGGGACTGCAGAGCAAAGCTTGAACGTGGAATGACTTGTTGTGCCTTTTAAATTAAAATATTAAGCCAATGTGAAAAGTAATTCTCATCAGATTATATTAGATACTATTTAAAATAATATTAGTATTGTTTTGAGGAGAATCAATTTTATATAGTCATGGCACAGGAAAGAAGAATGCAATAGGATGTCAACATTTGTACAAGAAATAAAGAAAGAAATATTTTTCCATCGCTACACTGAAAAAACTATGGTCGGTAGCAGCCGCTGCATGTGAGAGCGTACTTTCTCCACAGTAAAGTTGTTGATGCATCCTACCACTCGTGGGGACGATTTGCCCCCACGGTGAGCCCATCGCTCGGCTACAGTGGTACGTACTATAGACTACGTATGGCCCTGCCTATACCATAAGGCTGCCTGTACGCCACGCGCGGGAGTTCGTCACTTCCACAAAGTCGTGGATGCTGCTATGGGCCACAGTTTTATGTAATTAAGAATAAATTCTTGAATTAGTTGCTTAGACATATGAATGAAAATATAAAAATATGGGGGTTGGTACGCGAAGCGCGCAGGGGGCGAAGCCCCACTATTATATATAAACTTAGAGCATTATTAAATACTGCATTTAATAGAGTGTTATAACAAGTCAACACAAGGAAAACAACTTATCTCTGTATTTCTAATCCTTTCGTCAATTATATTAGTGCTGTAACATTGACTGCTCGTTAAAATAAGTCTTCTTTCTATCAGGCTTACATTTAATGACCACAACAAAATTAAAAAAAAAAGGTTTTTTTCAATAGCTGCTTTGTCATTGCAATTTCAAGTTGGTGGCTTTCTTACGGTAATCTAGAGTTGGTCCTTTCTATATTAATAAGAATGACAAAACTTAATTCAAATTATTATTTAACTGTTTGTCTAGTTGATTTGGCTATTTTTCCAACCGAGCCATCACTAGGACAAAAAATGTTGTAAAACGCATTTACTGCTTTTGTGCACTATTCTTGAGATGAGATGGTTGTATCAGTAATACTATACTAATACTTGCAAAATTAAAAGTGTTTTTAATTGCATTTAAGTTTCACCAAATGCTTTGATTATATAATGAATGTAGTACTCATGCAACTTCTCATGGTGGTATAACAATTTTCATCCCGATCACGAAACATAGCAGGTAAGCTTATTAATTGTCTGAAGAAAACTTTTTTACTTTCATGAAATAAAAAATATGTTAAGCGCTTAATGTGTGTTTTTTATGTTCCGCAAACGAATGGAATTTTTGAAAATTAAATATTAAAAAATAATTTTAATATTATCTTATCAGTCTACAAATTGTCAAAAAACTCTTGTGTTTATACAACCATAAGTTCTGTGACGTTGACTTATCTTTTACATAAATTTATAGCGCACAAAAATCCGAACTGCAAAATTTTTTATACATCGCAAGTTTTCCCTTTCTCTATACATACGCTGCGATCGCTTCTGCCTAGCATGTCAGAACTTCAATGCCTAAGACAATGCAAACTTGGCCTCCTTGTCTCCCACTTACTGTTTTTATCTCCTCTCCCATTGTATCGGTACATACAATGTCGTCTCTTGAGCGCTTTCGACGTCTTTCCCAGGGAACTATGCTGAAGAATTCTGGACTTTTTCCTGACATCACCCCACGTCAACTTGGCTTCAAAGCCTCTCTTATACCGAGAACTTCTTTTTGTCCTTATTTTCTACTAGCTGAAATATAATGGGAACCTACGAATACGATGTTTCCGGTTAAAAAATAGCAGGCCATGCACTTCGGTCATCAGCCATTGGTCCAACTGAGAAACATGCGTGCTCTTGTCACCTCCATGAGAGCACAACGGTAATTTGACATGCACCTCTTTCTTTCTCTATTTTTAACATGTTGATATTATAAATAAAAGTATTTACTAGCTGATGGACTTGGACTGTGCGCTGAGATCGCGACACCAATGTTTTTTTACGGAAATCCTCATCTATGATGGCATAAAACGAAATCAAAATAAATGGCATAAGCACTGAGATTTCATAATTAAAACTTTTATTACTGTTACTTACTATGGTTACTATCATTTCTGTTGCTACTATTACTCTCGCAGTTGTGATCATTACTATTGTCATACCCACTAATATTATCAGTGTCGTTATTACTATTTTTATTATTATTCTTTTACTTACTATAATTTATTATTATTACAGTTGATACTATTATCGCTAATATTTTTTTTGCTGTCGTCATTATTGCGACTTTACCATTATTTTTACAATGAATACTGCCTTTTGCAATAATTTATGTGGGTACTCTTGCAATCATTAATACTAATATTATCGTTATTCACTATTATTACAATTTTTATCATTATCATTAGTATAAACGATGTCAATTTTCATACTATGATAATGTACTCACTCGACAAGCAGGAGGTACTTTTATTTCGTTTTGTTTAGCTTGACCTGCATTTGTCATAGTGATAAGTCATATATAATGCTTCAGCACTATAAACGTGACTATCACAGTTTCATTATTCCGATTTTTCTACCATCGTTATCATTGCTACTGTTGTTCTTGCATTTCAATTATTTATGTTAATAGCCTTTTTGTCACGAACATAGCTATTATTGTCATTTTTATTATTATCATAATTGTCAGAGTCACTATAATTATTATTGCTTCTACTGTAAAACAGGCCCAGCCGTCATGTGCATGTTTTTCAATTGTATTAAGAATGTGAATTAAACACTTGATTTCTCAGCTTGTAGGCTCTTCGTAGCTTTTTTTTTATTGTAAGGCTTGTCTTTCCTACAATCATAATTATTATTCGTTGAATGTTAATTTAATAAATTTTATCGACCTTCTGGGACAAGTAAAATACATCGTATGTAGACAATAATTCATATAAACTCTTTATCATGTCACCAGGCTATAAGTATGTATACGGGTGTGGGTCTATCCATTACACTATATGCCTCTTTAATAAACCATATACGATTTATTTCCTTTGCCCCAGAGGATCGATAAAATTTATTAAATTAATATATTATATGGAGGGCGAAAAAAATGTTTTCAGACAACAGGTTAAAATTTCTTGATACATGATGTCAGTAGTCTATTTGCTTACATTTAATTTGTGCTCTATCATCGATATATTTCTAAACAAATAAATATGTTTTAAAAAATCTTACTATTTTTGTATCTATTGATTATTCCTTAGATCATTATTCCTTAGCGTGTCTCTTCTGAAACTTTCTTCCACTTTTCTTGTCTATATTTATTTTCTTCTCCTGCTTTACTCCCACTGCTCTGATCCGAAAGACAAAAGATGTTAGCAGAGCCATGCATCGGATCTTATAGCTTTATATTTGTTTTTTAACGTCCCCGCTCATTAGACTGTATTGAACAATGCGATCGTGTAGAACGAAGTAGTAGGCTGATGAGTTGGCAGAAAATAAAGCATGAGATTTAAATTTCAAGCGCGTTTATACAGGTGCATTTTTCAACGCTTATTTTGCTTGGGGCAATCACTGACGATTGAAGGTACTCGAGTGAAAAAGTTGTTTTTTGTCAGCAGAGAGACATGATTATTACTGTGATATGAATTCTGAAAATTGGCATACATATCATACAATAACGCATACTGATGGTTTGTCATATTGAGATTGAGATTACCGCAGGAATAATATTGCGAGTTTAGAAAGAATTTTACATTCCTTGACTATCCAGATGTGTTTTGTCATTGCGGGTAAGAGTGCCCTGTCTCTGACGATCAGATGAGATCTCAGGGGAGATCTTATATCAAATCTCATGCCAAAACCTCAGTTGAGAATTTAGCTGAGTTTGCACCTGAGATATCACCTGAGATTTTTGAAAAAAGTTCTCGCAGGAGCAAGTTATTTTTGCATTTCAAACGATTTCCAGAATTTTGGGATATACGTATTTTGAAACAATTTCACGGATGTTTTCAGGCTAAATGTCGAGAAAACCAAAAGGGTAGTATTTTAAGAAATACTACAAACCTGAATTCATTCTAATCAGAAGCAGATTAAGAGACAAAAATTGGATCACTAGATCATGACAGAGTACCAAGGTACTCCTCATCTGAAATCCAACTTTTCTTAAAAAATTATGCATTATGCTGCATTAAATAACTTGTATTTCATACTCCTATAATGTCATTGTACTATCGAGAATATTGGAAAACTCTTAGAATTAAACTTTGATCTTAGGATTCTGTTACTCATTATTTTTATCCTGTATTAAAGAGACAATTTCTTTATGTACTCTAACTTAAACTGCCCTACAAGTTTAGAGTTAATAATCTATGTGGACTGTTCAATAACGTCGATGTTGGCTGCAAAATAAATCATAAAGATCACAAGTCGTTGGAAATATCTGCTTTGAGACATAATGAGATAGTTTTGTAAAAAAGTTATGAAACGACACTAAATCAAACAAAACATATAAGTTTTGTCTTGTGTCTTGACCTTGTCATAATATTTTGATACATTTTTAAAATCTTCAAGATTCTTATAGTCTTAAAGACAAGTTTCAAAAATTTCAAGACTTATATAATCTTGAAGCAAAAATTTGAGTCTAAGGAACACGTAGCGTTGGCGCCAAATATCAGAACCTCTTCTTCATACACCACCTGCGTTATATTTGCTTCTACGCCGTTACGACATGCTATTTTTTGTCTTATTTTTCTTTTGCTACCAAAAAAAAACTATGATGAAATAGCCTACAACATCTGGATACACGCAGGCTTACATACAGTCTCCATCATAACAAGTGGTGTACTTCATCCGAAAAAATTCCGAGTGGAGCAGATGACTGCAGAGACTGAACGGGGGTTTTCATGATTATGAAGTTATCAGGAGAAAAAGTACCTTATCCACTAGATTACACCGGTGAGACTGCATTTAACAACCCGAGCAATAACATAGAGTCTATAAATCCTTACAAAAAAGCTTACGACGAATTAAAAGAAAAATTGAATCAATTGTACCCTCCAGTCATGCTAAAAATTGCAGAAAATTTTAAACGTATAAGTAAAAGGCAGCTAACTGGTAAAGATACACAAATTCAAGCAAATGCTTGCACTAAGCTAAGCTTTACGTGTCGTTTTGGAAGTACGCAGCAAACAGCTCTACAAAACCAGTTCGTTCACGGTGTTAATTCCAAATCGACGAGTTCAAAATCGAATTATAGAAAGAAAGGAAGTTATTTTTACAAAGATCTTACACATGGCTTTAGCTGTGGTATTTTTCGAAAAAGTAGCTGATACATCACACCAAAACGCCGCACAGGTAAACTATACAAACTCGCGTAACTACAAATACCGTTCATCTCAGCTCAAGACGCGCCAAAATGACGTTTCCAAAAGCAAGCAAGCTTACGCTCCTAATAATGATAAGACTACAGTTGTCGATTCGAGTTCTCGACAAATCTCGTCGTACCGATATGGTGCGGGTCACAAAACAAGTGTATGCGATTTTCTAGCGACAATGAAGTGTAATTTTTGTGGTGAACCCAGACATAAAGTGAAAGTATGTTATAAGGAAGAAATTCACTACAGTCTTTGGATGGAGACATAAGATGAAAAAAGCTTAGTTAACACAAACTGTATAAAAGTACTGGACGTAAAGGCAGGAAGCTTGTGGGAACAATTTTTCGAGACTCTATGTCAACAACAAACCAGTAACCTTTGAAGTGGGTGCACGAGCGGCAGTTATGCTTATAAGAAAATAGCAATCAAAACAACTCTTTTCCAAAATGCCGGTATTTCATACAAATCTACAGATAATTACATATTGTATGTGAAAAATCATTGTTATTAGATACATAACAGTAGAGATCAGGTGTGCGAATTTTTTTTGTAAAGGAGATTTGAATATTACTGAAATCAAGCAAACACCGCTCATCAGGCAAATATGAAAAAAGTACAAATAAGAATTTAACTGCGATAAACGATCTTAAAGTATCGTTTACTTCGAAATCAGATGCCAAAGCAATTTTTCTCTAGCAAAGGGACTAACTTTAAAGTTAATATCGTTAGTAGATAGAAAAATCGATTTTCTAGTAAAAGAAAGGGTGCTAGAAAAATTCTACTCCTCAGATTTTGCAACTCCTACAGTGCATTTGCTTCAGAAAGACATACGTGTGAGAATTTGCAGGGACTATAGCGTTACGATGTTTCCGCAATTCACACCCCTTACTTACAGTTGAAGAATTTTTCTCGAAAAAAACAGGCTGTACAAATATGCTAACAACAAATACCTACTATGGTCTTTTTATGCGTAACAGACTAACGTATGGTGTCGCCCCAGCACCAGCAACTTGGCAGAAAAAAATCGGAACATTTTTCGCCGTATAAAAGGGGTCAAAATATTTGAAGTAGATATTCAAATAGCGGCTCAAAATTTAACAAAACTTATATGAAGTCTTAAAGAAATTTTTTGCAATAGTAGATTAATATAATATAACGACAAATCAAGACAAATATCAATTTTTCGCTTCAAGTAATAAATTATTGCGACTGCACAATAGAAAAAGATGGATTAAATAAAGATACAAAAAAATTGGGAGTGATAGAAAAAATGAAAAGACCAACAAATTTCTCAATTACAAACTTTCGTCGGACTTATGAATTATGACGGCAGATTTATAAAGAACATAAGTTTAATTTTAGAACCCTTATAAAAACTTTTACGTGCAAAAAATACATTCAGCTGCTTTAAATATTAAGAAAAAGCGTTTCTTAAAAAAAAAAAAAAAAGCATTTACAAGCGAAATGAATCAAAATGTGATTGGTATTCTTGCTTGTAAATGCTTTTTTTGTTCTAAGAAACGCTTTTTAATAACGTTTAAGGCAGTTAAATATATTTTGTGCACGTAAAAGTTCATATAACAGTTCTAAAATTAAACTAATATTCCTAATAAATCTATCGTAATAATTCATAGGTCCTACAAAAGCTTGTAATTTGAAAATATTTACTGGTCTTTTAACGATAAAAACAATTACTTCAAATAATTTTAAGATCATCACAAAATTAATAAAAATTAAGGGTTTTCTTAATCTGCTAGCATATTGATTAGGTATGTGGTTTTTTCGAAAAAAAATCTAACCTACGAATCAAAACTTCAATGGATAAAAGTGTGTGGAGAATTTTCGAAAATCAAAACATTTTTCAATACTGCTGTGTCGTACAATATCTAGAACCTTTGTAAGTTTGCGCTCTAAACTCAGCGCTTGCGGCGCGGCGCCTAACAGCCAGTAACTGCCTAAGCAGTGGCGGGCAGCCCGAGTTGGGTCCACTCTTGGCTTGGTCTCCGGAACTAACACCTCACGAGAGTCTGCTCTCCATCGAGATATAAATACTAGAGGGAGCAAGGCAGCGTTGACCGCGTCCGGTGAGTAGAGTGAGAACGAAGACAACGGTGGTCTTGCATCTCTCTCTGCCAAGCTGTGGTGGGAAGGCTTCTGTATACCTATATATACTTTAACCTATTCGATTCCTGATCCTGGCCTTTTTTTACTTAATTTAAAAAAAAAGATTTCTGTTATTAGTAATACAAATAAATGTATGAATAAACGAAATAGGGACTCGGGAATCATAAAAAAACAAATATATTTATGTATTTATTTATATATGTTTGATATACATTGTAACATTAAACGATTTGTAGCAAAGAACAAATAATGACTCGTTAAGTATTATAAATAGGTTGTAATTTTTATTTTTATCATGTACATATTTATATAATTATATTAATCTCGCCTGATCAAAGAGGTACATAAGTAAAACTATACAATTTATTCGCCCTTAAAAATTGTTATTTTATTAAGATGCATGCGTACACGATGTTTCAAGTCGCTAAGCTTGTCGCTTTCGTGCTTTAATCGTTTGTCCAAATAGTTTTGAATGATTAGATAAATTATTTGTAGTCGGTGATCATATAATGACTCCTGTTCAAATTGATGAGCATCCTTTTCAAACACATTTGGTGGCAATAATTGAAGAGTTTCAGTAGTAATCCTGTAAAAAATAATTTTGTCAAATATTTGATCTTTATGACGCCTTAAAACCTTTTCCGTGTATTGACATAAAATGAAGACATCGTTAGAGGGGAAATTCAAGCCACCCCTATTTTTTAAAAGTGCTAATCTGGATTTCACGGGTGCCGAATCTTCCATCATATCTATACAGTCTTTACAATGAATTGCCTTTTTTAAAGAATACAAAACCGCTCCAGCTGTATGTCGAATGACGTCGTCAAGATACTCCGACTGAATCCAGGTTTCCACTTTAGCATAATCATGTTCTGTTAGTACATACTGTTTGTGAATGAATTGATCAACTGGAAAACAATTTTTCTTATATAATACAGAATCGGTTTCTTCAACTTTATTTACTGATCCTTTTTGCTGCAATTTACTATCGGTTACAGTTGATTCAGTGTTCTCATAAGTAATTAAAAGGGTTTTATCTTGCGGTGTACAGTTGGCAGATGATGGCACAGTTACATTAATGTTATGTAAAAGTAATTTTTTAAATTCTGATGTAAATTGTTGTGTGGTGGGGTTATTTGTAAATCCATTTAGACGACGAATCAGTGCAAAAAACATCTCAACATGATCTTGCGATATTTTATACGATAGAGTGCTAAATAATTTTCTGTGTGAAAAGATCCTCACATAAAGCGCACAGATTTTTAAGACAAACAATAAAGACAATGAAGCCAGTTCTGACGGTACGAGCTTTCATAACAGACTTTCGAAAGACAAAGGTTTTTTCTTCACCGGGATTAGTAGTTTTACGTTTGGTTTTTTTTAGTACCAGTAACATTTATCTCTAAATTTTCAATATAATTAATTAATTTTTCTACTAATTTTTTTACTTCACCAAAACTATTTATGTTTATTGCCCTCCTACCAGAGGTTTTACAAAAAAAATTTTTTGCATTAAGTAAGTCAAAGGCAACGTTAAAATTTTTACAAAATACAGCTGTAGGATAAGCTCCTTGAAGTTGTGTACATGCAATGTCGAATTCGAGGAAATGCAATGCAGCAGCTGTGCTTGAACTTCAGGTTTGCGCTGCTAGAAATACCTTCATTTTCTCGTTTGTAAAATTTACGTGACGATTTTTTATTTTGCACACACAATGCAGACCTTAAGCATACTGTAAATCGTTGAGCTGTTGTATATATCCCCAGTTGATCAACTGCGTACTATTATGTATTATAGGCCCCTTTAAGGCAAAATAATTGCGCACCAGTTTCAGCATATGGGATCGAAAAATACATGAACATTAGAAGATGTAGACGGATGTTGAAAAAACGGTCTAAAATTTTTTGTATCGGAATAATCAAAATTTGCTCCTAACACATTGCACGCTTTTTGGTTTGATTCATCCCCGTCAAACGTTACACTTACCACATCGATACTACTGTCATGGAGTTCGGTTAATAAATCTGTTAACAGTACGCATTTTTCATCACCTGATAGAGAGTTGTTGAGGCAGTAAGCAACAGGAGTTTTAAAACTTCCATTTATACAAACCAACATGAACACTAGTGCCTTACTTGCTGTAACTCTTTCACCCTTTCCGTTCATCTTTTCTAGTTGACCACCTAAATCGACTAAACCTTGCCATGACTGTGTATTTTTGCAATAAAAAGTGAATTTTTTTTATGCACATTTCGTCAAATGTTAAATTAAATACGAGTTTCTTTCCGTTACTCAACTGTTTTTTTACCATGTTGGAAACATGCGATAAAATTTAAACACTAATACCTGGCTTATAATTTTTGGAGCAATCCTAGCGATTAAGAGTCTTCGCGCATGGTAAACTCTTGTAAAATTATTTTCTCATAGGCAGCTGGCGAATGAAAATGCAGCGTCCGTGCGAAGTTTTTCAACTATTCTGGGAAAGCTGTGGTCGTCATATTATCATTCATTCGAGTGATAAGTTGCTTGACATACTTAGGGATGTTCTACGAAAAGAAAGCAAAGAAAAACATGTGTATGAGGGTTGTACATTGCGATACAAAGTTACAACTACTGTATTGAAAACGTTACAAGAAAACTTTCAAAATAATTTTAATATTTTACAATATTATGTGCTGTAGAAGATATATCAAAACGTCAGGTGTAAGAAAAATAGTCACTTTAATATGACTTTAAATAGCTTTGACCACACAGCAAAAATATATCTTGGTGATTATCTACAAAAAAAATTGTATTTTAAAGTATTCTAAGTTACACAGCGAGTAAACAGATTCCTTATTTATTTGGTACAATATTGGAATAAAAATAAATTTACTAATAAAAATCAATAATCGTACATTTTTTCTATCGGTGTACACATTAGTTCATCTAAGTGGATATAAATTCATACCTTTAAAAAATTCAATTGATTCATCATTACGTATAAAGTGTACATATACTTAAAATGGATTTAAAAAAATCCAAATCAATATTTCCGCAATGTTTGTAAAAAAAAGTATTTTCATTGGAAGAAATAATAATGTTAAAATAAGCTAAACTGCAACGTATTTCAGTAGAAAGCGCACATGTGAGGGGGGTACAGACTTAAAGATCTTATTTTGTATAAAATTTAAATAACCTCCAGATGCTTGGCTGCAGATTGCTTCTCCTTTTCTTTCAGTTCCTTTACCAAATCGTTAACATTCTCAATTTTTTTTTTTCAATCTCGACTTCTGTTTCCTAGTTGCATCTTTCCCGGATTCATGACAAATTTTGTATCTTAAAAAACGCTCCCATGCCTCTTCCGAAACAAAATCATCCCTCTTTATATACTTTGTCTGAAAGCCATCTTTGAATTTTATTTTTTTTATTCGTACAGCATTTTCACTATAAATCATTTGACGTTTTCTAAAAATACAAAAAAAAAAAAAAAAATTTAAAAGATTTTGAAATAAATAAATTTTCACTATTAATAAGCAGAATCACATATGATGAACACCAGCTCCACTGTAGTTTAATGACGAAACTAAGTATAGCAACTAAAAAAGTTACCTGATGTTTTGATTGATATGTCCTTCACTTAATGATTTTGTCAATGGACTGTAATCAATTGAATCGCCTGTAGAGTGTGACTCCATATACTCAGATTTGTGCTCACACAATAAACATCGGTACTACCTGATTTCAGATCGAATTTAGTTGAATTAATACCTGTACACACGTTGCCCTGCGATTCACTGCTGTCATCTGTATCAGTTGAATTCGGTGCTCGTACAATAATCTCTTTTTGTGTAGAATTTAACGTGATATCACAGTCAATACTTACATTTTTGTCTTCAAATGGATTTTTGCGAAAACACAACTGCTTTTCAACATCAGTATCAAACGAAACATGTGAAGATTCATTGACAGGCAAGCCGATGGAAGGTACTGCATTTGACAGTAAAAGCCTTAATGTTGTGTATCCATCAGTCTTGTGATAATCATCTTCACAAAAATGGTTGCTAAAAACTGTTGCAGTTTTTAGAACAGATGAGGCCCCAATAGCTGACATCCATTTTTTTCTTAGCACATTTTCAGTTGGAAACCTATAATAGGTGCACACATTAAAATTAAATGTCGCTGTTTTATAGTGTACTTCAATATTTACATTCATACTTGTGCATACTGTAAATGTATACTTACTTATGAAAACTACAACTACAATTGCCCGAAATAGAAATTTTTTTACAAACTACACATGTCTTTGTCATTGTTATCATGTACACCAGCAAAAAGAAGATTAAATAAAACCTACATAATTTATAGGTTATGCATATATAAACAAACTGCTTCTGTTAGCTTCCTTACTTCTCCTCACCTCGCACCTCCCGGCATCCCAGAACTTGCAACCAATAGAAATCGAGGAAAGAGAGGGATGCAAGACCACCGAAGTCTTCTATCTTTTTCTAAGAGCCGGACGCTTCCACTTGTAGAAAAGATAGTGGCTTGCTCCCTCTAGTATTTATATCTCTATGCTGCTCTCTCGTCTTAAAACGAATAAAAGGTTAAGTTGTTCTAACTCGCGGGTATTAATTTCTTCAACACCGCCAAGCTTCACGCTTGAGCAAAAAAAGGTGTCGGCAAGTCATGTATTTCTAACAGCTAAACAAAATAGAGACCAGCTTATCAAAGATAGAAGTGGAAAGAGAATATCCGAGACCAAAAAATGGAAAAAGATGGAGCACTTTCTTGGATAAACTTTGGACACACACACACACACACACATACTTATGTGTCACTTTGATAGAGCCACATAAGTATGTGTGTGTACGTATCCAAAGCACATTTAACCTTTATTTTTCGTCGTTTTTCGTTTTATAACTTAAATAACTTTTAAAAGTAAACACACAATTTTTTTAGAACTGATCAAAAAATTTCTTAAACATTCAAGAATAAATTAAAAGTTTTTATTTGATGACAAATAAATTTTTCTTTGAAGAATCTTGAAATCAGAGCAGGAATTCAAGAGCTGTTTCATAAGACACCGGTTGTTAGACAAGGACACTCATACGATTTTAACGAACTTTGAAGCTGTTTTTTACAAAAACTATATTTACGATGTTTTAAATTTACAGGGAACGTGTAATAATGTATAATCTACCTACAATAAAATTTTTAAGAAAAAATATAGAAATTGATTAGTCGGGCAAAGCACCTTAAGTATTCGTAAGTTTATCCGTTCGTTGTTTTCTTGAATCTTGACAGAATTCTGGCTGGATAGCGCAGTAATTTCTCTTGAGGTGCCGTACCCAAAGCTGGCTGAGTATTTTGTCGTATTGTACACGCACATGCATACTCCCAGATGCTTATCCCAATGGAGGGCTTCATCTACCTATGCCTTCAGATACACTGTTACAATCGTGGTAAATTCGTTCTATTGCACCATTACTTTGTGGGTTAAAGGCTGTAGTGCTCATGTTGTCTTTTCAAATACTCTTGCGAATTTCTCTAATCACTTGTTTTAAAAGTGTGAGCCTCTATCAGACAAATTTTTTTCTGGTTTGCCAAAATATGCTATTACTCTGTCCAGAGGTACTTTTGCTGTTTCTTAAGCAGTTACTCTCTTGACTGGTACAAGAATTACATATTTTGTAAGCCGGTCTTGAACTGACAATGTGTGACTGTTGTCATATGCTGATGGTTTGTTCATTAGACCGTGGAATTCGATTGATATTTTCTCGAATGGTTTACTTGGTGTATCTGTTACAATTCGTGCCCTTTTTGTTTTCACTCTAACAGGCTTTTTCTATTGTCACAATTAACAATCTAACACAAATTGTCGTACATCTGGTCGCATGTTTCTTCAGTAATAACCTTTTGCGATTACGTTCAAAGTTTGATTCATGCTCCTGTGGCCTCCTACAGACTAATTTATTAAACTCTATTTTATTAAACAATATGAGCTGTCTAAGTAAATATATATACATACTTCTTAATATCCGACTTCGAACCTGCACTGGCAAAGTGCTTTTTCCGATATGACTGCATTACTGATACTTCTGTTGCCTTTGATAGAGTGACATCCCCAACATTTGCATCTTCTCCATTTATACAACTTCCCAACTTTTTTCAAAATATACTATAATTCACAAGTTTTAATGCTATGTGTTGTTTGTTACAAGAACTTGCCTTAAGCTTTCTTTTTTTGACTCAAAACATTTAGTCAGGTAGAATTAGCGGAAAAATCCTGAATAGTCCATGGAATTCCTATTGGGGCGGTAACAATGTTTTTTGAAGATACAAGAGGAATTTTTTGTAATGACAATTATAGCAAAATATTGTCAGCCAAGATGCTAAAAAAAAAAAATGACAAAAATGGTAAGAACCAGTTTTTTGTGTCTGGAGCAAAAACTAAAGATTCTGCAAAAAAAGGTTGAGGCTAACAAATGCGCGTAATAAAAAAACACAGAAAATGAACCTCATACAAAAATCGGAAAAGCGAATCGCCTGAAATTCGCAAAAAAAACCCGTTTTTCTAAAAAATTTTGGAAATCCTAGAACATGCGTTTTGGACGTAGTAAGAAGCTAAAATTTTTATATGTTATGAGTGTTGTGGTCCTGTAACTACAGTTGATTTTAAGATATAAATGTTGTAAACATTTTGCAAAATGTCGACTTTTGAGAAAAGTGAGTTTTTTCCAAGCTACTGCAAAGGGGTTTTAATTTTTAAAAAATGTTACAATTTCGGCACATATACATTAAGAAGGAGTTTAACTACAAATACTTCGATTTTCAGATCATGTGAAAAATATACAGTTTTACGCGCGTGGCGTTGGCGGTGTGAGTAAAAAAGGAAGCCAGCGCGGGTCAGTCGACGTAGCTGTGAAATAGAAAATTGATGACCAAAGGTGCTTTCTTGATGTGATATGTACTTGAGGACGCTGATTACGGGATAAATAACGAATAAATAGAAAAACTGATTGGTTAATGCTAAAACTGTACCAATAATTGTATTTTACTCATATCCTATTAACGGTAGCTGATACGCTAAAAGAAAGATACTAGCGTGTTTGGCGGAAAATTTCTTACAGATTTGTTTTTTGTTATTATGCCATGACACATGCAGATCACTACTGGACATTTTTGATGTAACATGCAATTGGGAAAAAGCCTTTAGAAATTTGGAAATAAAAATTCATAAAGGCTCCTCCCTACACGGAGAGAAAAGTCATAGGGCTGTCCCATAGGTGCCTCTGGTAAAAGTCCACTGAAGCGAGCACCAGTGTTCGCACTATGCACTTGATGCAATGGCCTCATGTACACAATGAGTCTGCAGCCTGCGCTATAGCCATGGCTGTATAGTATAGCTGTGCACAGATCAATCTCATGAAGGCATTGGATTTTTTTCATTGCCCTCTTGAAATTTTACAAGTAGGAGTTCCCCCCAGAAAATGTATCTCTAGTATTCTCTATCTCTTTCGCAGATCGCACGCTAGTATACATATAAGTAGTGCGGGGCGCGAGTAAGAGGGTCCACGTGTAGGTTCTGATTTGCTAAAGATAAAGAGAGTGGGGCACTGGAGGGAGACTTTCACTCCTTTCTTTAAGTCGAAACACAAGAGAGCGATGAAAATAATCCAATGTCTCCATGAGATTGATCCGTGGCTATAGCGCAGGCTGCACACTCATCGTGTACATCAAGCCATGGCATCAACTACATAGTGCAAACACCGGTGCCCGCTTCAGTGGACTTTTACCAGAAGCACCTAAGCAAATGCCCTGTGATTTTTCTCTCCGTGTACTTACTGTTCAATATTTTAGTCTACAATTTTGCACACACTCTTGTAAAAGGTGAAAGTAGTATTAAAAGTTTCTGATCTGAAAAAACCATACTTCATCGATATGTGACAAAAATTGTAAAAAACAAAAGTCTGAGGAATATCAATAAATTTTTTGGTTTTGATTTATTAAGTTTTTTTAGTGCACAGGCAAATGGAAGGTAACTTTGACATGAGCGCCTTATTAGTCCCTATTAGTCATCCGCGCAATGGCATCCGTAAGGGGTAGGCATATCGTTACCCGATCCAAAATAGTTTCTTAGATGAAACGAGACCCTGGGAAGGTAAGCATTGTTCCTACCTAGGCCCATCGTTTCAGCCAAGAGACAAGTGGCAACGGAGCAGTACTATTTAACGGTATTAGTGTTGTAAACCGCTCAAGGTGGCTCATCACCCCTGTATAGCACATATTTTGGATATTTTGTTGTAAATGTTTATTAAAAGTTATAAGAAGTATCACTTAACCTGACAATAATATAGCTACTGCTAAATATCATGCGATTTTTTTCATAAAATGTTAGTGTTAAATTTTTCAGATACCGAAGTTACAAGAAAAAATTCAATAAATTACTTTAATGTTTGTTTGATGTAGAAATCGAGCAATCCGTGGGCAAGAGCGAAAATAATTACTCAAACGAGTAAAATTATCTTTTAGTTGTTTATTGTGAGCAACGTTTCACTGGCCTGGTGTGCCAGCCTTATAAAGCTAAATTAAAAAAACAATAAAATCTTTAGATACGCTGAATAAAATACTTCTTCCCATACACAACGCATTTATAATGTATGGACAAATTTTATACCTCAAGAAACAAGTATTATTGAGTGAGACGGAGCTTACGTGTGAATTCTGTGCATAGTGTAACTGTCGCGGTAACATATAGCAGTAATAGTCAGCTTATATAGGCACAGATCAAAAGAAAGATAAGTTTAAATTTATATACTTAACGATATACGGTCGGGTCAGTAAACTTTTATAGTTTTAACTTCCTAAACCGTAAAAAATAGGTTTTATTAAGAGTATGTATGTCTCCCTTTTTAATTATGTTGTTCAAATTACTTTTCATATGGATCATTTCTGAAATTAATCTTTTTGACTAGTTTGATTCTCCATCCAAAATTGTGATATTATCCCATTTGTATTTTTCATGTGTTCATCGGCACGTGTTCTTAGTGCTCTCTTTGTTTCACCCGTGTATTATGCCGGAAAGTTTTTGTATAACAATCTATATACAACGTTTGTCCCATTTAACTTGTCTGATGTATCCATTCTTAAACGAACAATGATATTCAATCTATCATATGTCCCGGGTGTGGTGCAAACATCGTATGGTTTTAACAAAGCAGAAATTGTTTCAGATTTCTTTTTTATACATGGAATACCATTTGTTAACGAAGAGATCCTACATGTAATTTTATTTGTCTTGGAAAGTTTGTGTTTTGTCAAAGACTACTAAACTTTTAAATAAGTGGTATGAAAAATCATGTAAAATTTTTGGAGAATTGGATAGCGCGTTTAGAATCTAAGTTGCAAAAATCCAAAATTGTTTCTACCACAAACAAAAATTTGTGTCTACAATTGAAAGAAAAACAAAAAACATTTCAATAAAAGCTTGACATCAACCTACATAGAAAATTACAAAATCATATGTTCAAAACAATCGAGTCACCAGCACAACATGCACCTCAGAGAAATCTGTTGGTGAACCTTTTCGATACGCCGATTCCACAAGAGATAGCCAACATCGTCCTACTAGGTCCTAACATTACCTTGTCTTCCACTTTTTTTTACCAACGATGCCATTACCGTAATTGAAATGTAGAAGCAAAACTTTCTTTTCTGAATATGAGCGACCACCTAAAAAACGAAATACGCGTAAGACTCTCAAAACACATGCTCCATTCCTTTAAAAACAAGAGTCCAATTCCCGACCAAGACAGACAACACGAAAAAATGCTCAAATCTGCCACAAAATAAAAAAATAAAAATCCTTATTTATTTTTTACTTTGCCGATGAAGGCAATATTTTCGTATGTATTGAAAAATTAGCTAAAGATGAAAAAATGCACAATTTACTATTAGATTCACACACGTATAAAATTTGCACAAAAATCCTCTTACCTCTCTACAACAAAAAACTAAAATAATTTTACGTGAAATAATGACCTAGATTTTCTTTCCAAAAAATATCATGTAAATGCATAAACACTAACGGATATCGTGTTTGAAAAGTACTTCGGTCTGCTAATAATTCATAAAGAAAATGTACCGTTACACTCGATTGTATCACTCATCAATGGTCCTACATATTTGTTGTCAAAAATCTTATACAGTAAAATGAAAAATTGTATCAATGTTTAAAAATCACATATACACAATAGTTTTGAATTAGTTGAAAAATTAAAGCATTCGAATATTCTAAAATATCATGAATTAATTTTGCTCGACGTAAGTTCCTTGTTTAAAAATATTCCACTAAAAGAGTATCCACCGCAGAGTACAATGCATATGTAGTAGATGTACGATTCCGCTGGACAAATTTAAAAACTGTATAAGATTTCTGTTTGAAATTACTTTCTTTTCGTTCAATAACCGCTAACAGCAAATTTTTGGAATCCCAATGGGGTTACCGATCTCTCCACTGTTTGCAGACTTTGTAATATATGATCTGGAGACGGACGTCATTAGTATTATCACTACTATTATCATACAGATGCATTAAAGATTCGAAAATTTATTGCCAAGTTTACTATTTTCCGCCATTCTTCCCTGTCTTTGGCTACATTCAACCACGACCTATTATTTAACTTATCCATTTCTCTAAGGGTTTCTAACATTTTATCTTTCCATCTTCGTTTAAGTCTGCCCAGTGGTCTAGTTCCCTTTGGTTTCGTGGTCATGATTCTATATGCGGTTCTTTTCATTCCCATCCTAGCAACGTGTCCGCCCATCGCAGTCTACGTGCTTTTATTACCCGGCTTATGCTTGGATCCCCAGATAATTCCTAGTCCTCCATATTATGCAAAATCCTCCATTCCCCGTTGATTTCATCCCTTTTTGCCACAAATGTTTTTTGAGTACTTTTCTCTCGGATAATTCGAATTTTTTCTTCGCTTTTCATGATTGCCCACGTTTTGCTTCCGTACAGCAGGACCGGCATTATAATCGTTTTATAGATAGGTATTTTTAGATTTTTTGAAATAAGTCACGATTTGAACCGTCTACCAGCCCCATAATAACAAGCGTTTGCTGATCGTAATCTCTGTTTAATCTTGTCCCGGAAATCATTAGTCTCATTAATATTAACCCCAAGACATTTAAAATTTAAAACTCTCTTAAACGATTTTCCCCCTATACTCATCGTGGTTACACTCGGATCATTTACTCTACTGTTAATCATGTATTTAGTTTTTTCTTCGCTTATTTTGAGTCCTACCTCTCCCGCTCTTTCGATCAATTTTTCCGTGTTTCGTGTTATAATTTCCTCGCTGTCGCCCAGCATACTTAAATCGTCCATATACCCCAGTATTTTAGTGGTCCCGTTAAGAGTTGTCCCACTTTCATCTTCCTGAGCATATCAAATCTCGTATTCTACAACCAAATTAAACAATAACGGAGATAACGCGTCCCCTTGTTTTAAACCCTCGTGTATTTCAAATAGTTCGGAAGGTTCGTTCTTAACGTACACCCTCCCTCTGCTGTATTGCATGCAAACGCGTATCAGAGCTACTAATTCCTTTGGGACCATAAGAAAGACCAGGAAACAGTACATTTTTGATTTGATAATTAAGTCGTACGCTTTTTTGAAGTCTATAAACAGTTGTTCGAATTCCTTGTTGAACTCCCATTATTTTCTAGTATTTGTCTGATTGTGAACATTTGGTCAATAGTTGATTTGTTATGTCTGAACCCACATTGATAGTCTCCTATGATATTTTCCGCGAAGGGGTTTAATCTGTCCAAGAGGACATTAGAAAAATCTTGATAGCAGGGTGAAAGTAATGAAATACCCCTGTAGTTATTACAGACGGACTTGTCCTTAGTCTTAAAAATCGGAATTATGACTGATTCGGTCCATTTCCTGGGTATTCGTTCCTTTCTCCAAAATTGTTCAATTAAACCATATATCCCCATACTCAACCGTCTCCCTCCACCCTTGAAAAGCTCCCCACGTATGTTGTCCATTCTCGCCACTTTGTTGTTTTTAAGTTTACGGATTACTTGCTCTACATCTCCCAGTGTCTGTTCGTTTTCCTCTATATCCGCAGTAAGAATATCTTGAGGCTCCCTATTCTCGTTATTTGCTAGTAAATTAAGTTATGCATTAAAGTAGCTATTTCATCTTGTTAATACTTCTCCGTCATCAACAATCATATTACTATTTTCGTTTTTAATAAATACATTTTGATTCTGATGCCCCTTTTGGGTTAAATTAATTCCTTGGTACATCTTACGCGCATTTTTTTTGCAATTTTCCGTTATAGTAACAATTTTATTCGTCTCTATTCTTTTTTCTAACTACCCTGCTGGCTGCTCTTCTATAATTTCTATACTTTTGTAGAGCAAGTTGATTTTTGCTATTCAGATATACTACTCCGGCCTGTCCACGTACCTCTATTAACTTTTTATCCTCGTCGTTCGTCGTATAACCCTAGATTGTCTTTTTTCGGAGGTTTGTATCTCACTATCTTGTTTCTCGCTTCATTGATCACATTTTTTATATTTTTACACTTTTTATCGACGTCTAGTTACCAGCTCCACGATGAGGCCCAGTAATAATAGGCACATGGATTGAATGCCTATGAAACTTTTATACAAATTTTTGTTTTAAAAGCGTATACTCCCTGGGAGCCGGAGACGGACTGCATACTTAAATCAATTGTACATTTTTGTATTACAGATATGTCAACGACATCATTATTTGTGTCGATGAGTCAAAGATTAACTTGGTTTTAAAATCTGTCAACGACTATAACAAACATTTAAAATCTATTTTTGAATCAAAAGGTAACAATACAACGAGTTTCCTTGACAAAAGTATCGTGAAGAACGATAATTATTTATTATTTGATTGGTTTCGAACACCTTCAGTGTCCGGCAGAATCTTTAACTAAATATTTCTATTACAAGATGAGTACCCAACAGATTTAATTAATAAATACATGAAATTCAGACTGTACAAACATAATCTTTCCAAGACGAATGGAATTTCACGTAGGATCCCTTCGTTAACAATTGGTATTCCATTCATAAGAAAAAATTTTGAAACAATTTCTGCTTTGTTAAAACCATACGATGTTTGCACCACACCTGGGAAACATGATAGATTGAATATCATTGTTCGTTTGGGAAAGGATAAGACAGACAAGTAAAATGAGACAAACGTTGTATATAGATTGTTATGCAAAAACTTTCCGGCATGATACACGGGTGAAACAAAGAGAGCACTAAGAACACGTGCCGATGAACACATGAAAAATAAAAACGGGATATCACAATTGTGGATGGTGAATCAAACTAGTCAAAAAGATTAATTTTAGAAATGATCCAGATAAAAAGTAATTCAAATAACATAATTGAAAGGAAGACATACATACTCTTAATAAAACCTATTTTTTGTGGTTTAAGAAGTTGAAACTATAAAAGTTTACTGACCCGACCGTATATCGTTAAGTTTATAAATTTAAACTTATCTTTCTTTTGATCTGTGCCTATAGAAGCCGACTATTACTGCTATCTGTTACCGCGACAGTTGCACTAGGCACATAATTCACACGTTAGCTCCGTCTCACTCAATAATACTTGTTACTTGAGGTACAAATTTGTCCATACGTTATAAATGCGTTGTGTATGGGAAGACGTATTTTATTTAGCGTATCTAAAGTTTTTACTTTTTTTTAATTTAGCTTAATAAGGCTGGCACATCAGGCCAGCAAAACGTTGCTCACAATAAACAACTAAAAGATAATTTTACTCGTTTGAGTAATTATTTTCGCCCTTGCCCCCGACGCGGACGGATCGCTCGATTTCTACATCAAGACATACAAATGGAGGGCACTGATACTCATACAATTGATACTTTTTTTTTTTCAACTGACATCTGATTTTAAATTTTTTGGGCTTATCCTCTTTCTTGAACAAATCCATTGTGAGTCATCACGAAAAAATTGCAAAAACTTGGATAGGTTTCCCAGAAAATTTAGTTGTTTATATAGATATACGAAAAATAAGTGAAAAATTGAATTTTCTAGGATACCTATCCAAGTTTTTGCAATTTTTTCCGTAATGACTCCCAATGGATTTGTCAAAGAATAATATGAGCCCAAAAAATTATAACTTAGATGTTAATTGAAAAAGATTAAAGTAATTGATTGAATTTTTTTTCCCATTCGTTTGTTCGTTATCTGAAAAATTTAACCGTAAAATATTATTAAAAAAATCGCATGATATTCAGCACAAGCTATATTTTTGTCAGGGTAAATGACACTTTTCATACCTTTTAATAAACATTTATAGGGGTGATAAGCCACCTTTAGCTAGAAAAGACTTAAAATAAGAAATCACCAACTTTGCATAACACAATATTTTTTTGGTAGAAATAAATGTTTTTACAGATGATGTAAGAAAACATTTTTTATGATTTCAAGCAATATATAATTTGACGAAAGTACATTTTTTTCAAGTAAAAGTATTGAAAACAATATTTTTGAACCTTATGTTACAAATTATATGATTTATTCATTTACAACTTGTATCGAATAACATAAGAATGTTTAGGAAGAACTACTTTTCTTGTAACCAAAGATGAATGGTAGACCTGTGCCGACTTTTTTCTGATACATCAAGTATGAATCACCAAAGAATTTAATGAGACTTGATTCTTCAATAACTATCCTTTCATTGAAAAATCTCCATGATATAATCGTGTACATCAACAGACATAATGGGTTTTGTAGGACGAGCTGAAATCAACATAAAATTTACATTAGTAGAAATATTGATAGCAATTAATTATTACAAAATATGAATGTACTTGTATCTCACAAATCTGTTTATAATTTTATTTATAGTCAGCCCTAGGGTAAAATATTAATGAAAATAACAGATATGTAGCACCTGGTATAATGCTCAATTGAGCATTTACTAACCTTTAATAAACATGTATTAACTTGAGTGAATTTACATAGGTTTTTCAAAGTATGTGTTACCTTATTATCTAATGATTCGCAACATCGACTGTACTACCGTGAGTAGTTTCAAGTCCTAGATTATGTGAAATAAGAAAGTTCAAGTTTTACTCATGGTGATACTATCATTGATCCAAGTAAGAGATATATCGAAGTATTTCATAAGAAGCCCATTGGGTCTTGATTCTAAGCAGTTGATTTGTTTGCTAATTACTCTAAAGAACACGTTCGAAATGGTTTACCTTAGTTGGTTGGCTTAGGCCTCCTTAGATATGGTTGATAAGTCTCATTAAAAAAGACTTATGGCTATTTTTCGTTGCAAATAAAAAATGCCAACTTGATGGTAAAAGCTTTGATTTTCCCTGTCTCAAAAGAATTTTGAATTTGAATGTTTACTAAATAATTTTTTCATAAAAATGCTACTTATCACCCAAAATTTGTGTGACATCAATATTTAATGAGTCTTTGATGTTTTTTACCTAAGGTCGATAACTTTACTAAAATTAACCTTTGATATTGCGCTTTAGTTTGACTCGCTTTTCTGCCTGTAGGTAACAGGATGGGCAGAATTTTGCGATTGATTAAGGCTGCGTACACTCACTGCGGAAAAATGGTCAGCGGAATTTCAGTCAGTACTGTCGATCCTCGGTAAATCAGGGCACACTTAGGAAATTTCCGCAAAATCACGAGATCCCCGTTTACACGGGCGGACAAATCGCAGCAGAAAATTTGTCAGCCAATCAACGCGAAACCTTAGAAAGATCCATCGGGAGAACCATGCTCTGATTGGCTTACAAATTTTCGGCTGCGATTTTCTCCGCCTGTGTAAACGGGGCACAGTGGTGCAAAAAGCATTTTTTTCGTTGAAAAGTCTGCCTGCTTCTCAAATCTCAACCGATTTTAATGATTTATATTTAATTATAGGTGAAATCCAAGGGTTCGACAAGTCACTGCCACTTTTTGGTGAAAGTGCAACATAACCTCAAAAAACCATGTTTTAGCCAGAAAAATGAAAGTAATGTAATGATCCTTAAGAAAAATCGCAGCAGTTCGTGTTTTTCATGTAACGTTATTACAAGAAAATACTCAGGGCTAGTTCTTGAGACCTTGATCGATTTTACAGACTAAAGTGTATCAAACATAACCTATAAGTGAACCATTTTTTGCCTTAACAAGCGTATTTTCCACAATTTTATCATTTTGTTAACAAGATTTGCATAAAAAAATATATTACAATCCTAGGCTTCGACGAGTCACTACCACTTTCTTGTTAAACTGCAACATAACCTCAAAAAACCATGTTTCAGCCAAAAAAATTAAAGTGATATAATGATCCTTAAGGAAAATAGCACAATTTCGTGTTTGTAAGCAAAAACGGACTACCGATAGAGGAGACTCTAGCGCCTTACCGTACCCATTACATGAATATTTAGGTGCATATTACACAGCTACGTTCAACTCGCCGGTACTCAAATATTACTTTACAAATCATGCTCTAAAAATTTACAGACATTCCTCAGACTGTCTAGTTTCTCACAGTTTTTGTCAGTAGTTTTTAAGTTATGTGGTTCTCTAGAGGAAAGTTATAACCTAAAAAGCAAAACACCTGTTGACAAAATTTTGGTATAAATTTTCGAACACCTAAAATTTTTAAATATTGAATTTTGCATTTACCTTTCAAAAGGGTGTGTACAAAGTTTTAGATTCTACATATTGAAAAGAAAAAATTTGAGAAGCTATTTAGTGGGAAAACTTTGTACTGCGCTGCGCTGCAGTACGTGTTTTGGGCTGTTTTTTTTTACAAAATCGTTCTTAATTCGAAAAAAATGTTACGTTACTTTGGGGTCCGAAGGTGCTTATCTGTACAGGATTTCACACGCTTTGATGCTATGTATCTCTTGTCATGTAATCTCATGTTTTTAGTTAAACATACACAGTATATCAAAGTGTCCCGTAACAAGCGACACATAGCGTCAAAGCGTGGGCGATCTTGAACAGATCAGCACTTTGGGCCCCAAGATAACCGACCATTGTACAAAAAGTTATAAACGATTTTTTGAAAAAAAACCAGCCAAAAACACGTGCTGCAGCGCAGTGTGGCACAACGTTTTCTCACCAAATTGCTTCTCATATTTTTTCTTCTCAATATTTTATTCTGAAATTTCGTACACACATTCTTGAAAGGCAAATTCATAATGAAGTATTCAAAAATTTTAGGTATTCGAAAATTGATAACACACTTTTGTCAATTGGAGTTTTGCTTTTTAGGTTAAGATTGCTTTCGAGAAAACTACGTAACTTAGAAAATTTCGACAAAAACTGTGGGAAACGAGACAGTCTGAAGAATATCTGTAAATTTTTTGAGCCTGATTCATAAAGTACCTTTTGAGTACCGGCAAGTTGAACGTAACTTTGTAATATGCTTCCAAATATTCGTGTAATAAGTACGGCAAGGTGCTGGAGCCTGCTTAATGGTGAACGTATTAGCACTTCAGGGCCCCAAGGAAAGTGGCCATTTTTTCGAGTTACAAACAATTTGGTGGAAAAAAAGCTGATCAAAACACGTGCTGCAGCGCAGCGTGGCACAGACTTTTTTTACTAAGTTAGATCTCAAATTTTCTCTGTTAAATGTTATCATCTGAAATTGTTTACACGCATTCATTGGTATGTATATAATGTAGAATTGAGGAATTTCTTATTTTCGAAAATTCTTAAACACTTTCATCGATCGAAATTTAATTTTTGAGTCATGATTTTGTTTAGGAAGATAATAAAACTTGTCAACATTTGACAAAAAAGTGAGAAACTGGAGTCTGAGGAATGTCCTGTAATTTTTTGGGGTGTGATCCAACGAGTATTCTTTAAGATTTGGAAAATTTAACGCAACGTCGTGATAAGCACCCAAAAACTATCATGATAGGTACGGAGCCCCCTTTAACGCTTTATTCGGGACAAATATATAATTATAAGTGTATTAAAACCTGCACCGGAACCTAATTTCATTTTTCTCATAAGTTATAATGCAACAAGTGAATCAAGTACGTATTTTTCAAACAGAAATATTATATGTGTATGAAAACATTGTTTTTAATTTTTACATCAATATCTACCTGAGTGCAAGATACGTACGTCAACGTTTTCCAGATCTAATTCGACGCAGAATGTCTACGTGGAACTTCATGATTTCTCTTTATCTCTTTAAAAGACAACTCGTCGAATTCACCAAAACAAATTTAAAATACATAGATAAGATAGCACATTTTTCGGATTGTGCAAGCGGACAATACAAGAACAAAAAAACTATAAATCTTCCTTTTCATATATATGATTTAAAAATAGCAGCTAAGTGGCACTTTTTCCCGATCTCGGATGGTTATGGACCATGTGACAAAGTAGGTGAAACATTAAAATAATTTGCTGCTAGAGCTAGTCTTCAAAGAATAATGGTTCTACAGGCACACTAAAAGATTTGTTCCGTTGGGCGACTGAAGCTCTATTGAATATAACGTGTCACTATTTAACTAATAATAAATATAAAGAAAAAGAAAAACGATCATGAACGCGTTCCCAAAAAGCTATATCGATAAACAGCACGTCAAAGTGTAACCGTATGGTTCCAATCTTTCGTTGAGAATTGGAAGCAAAGCGATTATCATCCTATTTCAAAATTATTATGGCCTAAAAGTGAAGCTTTAATAGCATTGGCTGAATCTAATACGTGGTCAAAGAACAATTGGTCATTGTTTTAAAAGAGCACTATTTTTTAATTCAATTTTCAAATTTTTAAATTTAATTGAATTAGATACTAGTTTTAACTTTTACATTTATGCATTCAATAATAAAAAATTTTATGATTCAAGTATTATCTACCAATTTAATACAGGTGGATTATTTATGTTCATTTAATTAAATAAAATAAATAAATAAGTAGTAATAATAGTATTATCTTCATCTGTTGTATTCGTTATTTTTGAATTTCAAACTTGTATTTTTAGTTTTAACCTTCACATTCATCAATAATAAAGTATTGTATTGTATTATTAACTATCAATTATCGTTTTAAACAATAATAATTTTAATTCCTATATACATGTAGTAATTAATAGAGCAAATAAAATTAATAAATAACATAATTATAATTAAATTATGATCGGTTGGTCGCGCTTCGTACGAAGAGCGGTAATTGGTTTAGTGTTTATTATCTCCGTAGGGTGTCACGAGCGTGAATGATTACTATAAGGTAGTTATGAGGCGGACAGTGGAAAAAGTAAAGGAAAAGAAAGAGGGTCTGTCAGGTCAGTATTTTCCGGTCGAGCAGATGAATTAATCGAACGTCGCGACGTATATGAGCAGCTGCTTACAGCGATCCTCCAGGTGCTCAGTGACTGCAGCCCTGTAGTAGTTGTATCCAGGAGTACAGAAGTACTTAACAGTGCAGGTGAGTTTTTTTAATTAAAAAACAAGTCACGAGAATCCATTGACAACGTGGGTTTACTATCGGCGTGTCATTGAAGGTTATAATCGTGTACAGGATATGACGTGTTCTTTGTGTGATTTTGGAAAAGGGGCGTGTTCGAGACAAATACTAAAATGTGAGTAGGTCGGTCAGTCGGTATGAAGAAGAAGGTTTAAAACTGTCAGCGTTAATCGGTCAGTTAGTCATACACGTGTTCAAGACGAAGGCGTAAGTTGGCTGGTGCGTGTAATAAGTTGTTTCAGAATGAGACGTTTGTATCATGTATGCCATTGTTTTGGTATGTGTGTATGCACGGATGTGTGGGGTTAGAGGCTAAGAGCGGATAGTGCCAGTCACATGCATGCATGTGAATACGTATTTTTTTTAAAGGAAAAAAAGCGTACTCGAGGCGTATTTGAAGTATAGTAGAAGGGTATTTAAGGAGGCGCGCAGTGGGCAGATTCGGGTTTTAAGTGTCAAAAACCTAATATCTCACGAACTAAAGATGGTAGCTATAAAATTCTTATTAAACCTTAAAGCTCTGATGTTGCAGAATATTGAAAAACTATTAAGGTAGCTCCCTTGTGAAAACCTTTTCATTTGATAGATTTTGATCCGCTGAATCCAACGGTGTCCTTGTTTATACCCCGAGCGGGACAAAATCTCGAGATATTTCAGCTCAAAGTTGTACTC
>JAPYYV010000839.1:0-36422 GCA_030522625.1 Copidosoma aretas
GGGTTTCGCCCCTTTCGTGCTTCGTGCGCCAACTCCCAGCTTTGATAGAATTAATTATACTTATTTTCCATGAATTATCGAATTCATGTTTTAAAATTAATTGAATTGACGCATTCAAAATTTTTTTATTTTTCAAAGTTACACTTTTGAATCTACCCTATCAGAATCAGTCTAAGTTTAAGCTAATCACGTAACGAACAAAAGGCTTTAGTCACGTGACATTCTTCTTTTTTTAGGGTGCCTGTAAATGGCGGTATAAAGTCTTAAGTCTTTCAGCCGAATCGTATAGGCGGGCGATTTAAATCAAACGGATGCATGAACTTTTACTCATATAATGTGTTTCAAATAGCGAAATAAACATCCAATCTGTATCCACTGTTTTAATAGAAGTAATTTTATTGCAAATAAAAGGTCAATTTCGCTACTAACAACAAATTATATCAGTAAAAGTATATATATATCTGATTGATTTGAATCGGCTGCCTATGATTTGGCTGATAGGCTTAAGGGGGGGTCTATCCCTCTCTATAGTCCATGATATAGTCCGTGCTTTCTCTGCTGCTGTGCATGCGACGGTTTGATGTGTCGTCCATCCTTCACGCACTTGCATGAAAACATAACCATTAGTAGTTTTCGGTCAGCATGATAATTTATTAGACATTTCATAGGGATACTTATCGCAATAATAAAAGTTATTTAGAATAATCATATTTTCTTTTATCGCGGAAAAAGTTTCATTGAAAGTTATTGTTAACCACCAAGATGTATGAATTACAAGTCTCAAAAAGTGCTCTGCCAACCGCGCGCTTCACGTGCTAACCCCTTCAATTAATAAAAACATTTTTATTTCTTATTTTTTTAGAAAAATCGTATGATTGACTACGTTAGAACTTATAGTTTTAATTTTTATTTGACGCAAAAATTTTATCTGTTTTTAATTTTTTCTTTTAAAAAAATCTTATTTTCAAATTAAGGCGCTCTTGATCGGTCTAGACTAAGTACACAACGAATGTAAACTCAGTAAAGGCTTCAGTCAACTGACAATTAATCTATTAAGAGAGGATACGATTCATTAAAAAATTAGAAATTGTATCCGAATCATTTAAAAATAGAAAAATAGGGTTTGGAATGTTTTTATTGCATTTTAATGCAATAGGTTTACTACTTAAATTTTTTATGATTTAAATAGAGTAGGTATATTAAAAAATCTCAATTGTTGTGGCAGTGCGCGCTAAGCGAACACTAGTTCATTTGTAAACGAATAAATGTATGTATCTTTTTATGTATGTATTTATGTATGTGTGTATTTTCATTTGTCGGTGTATGATTTTACGAATGTTCGTATAAATGTGAGATTGAATACATATATGTGTCGTAACCGAATAGAGAATTCAGGCGGTTAGCTAACTGCCTAGGCGCCGGCAGATATACAATTCAGTTATAAAAGAACATACATTCGTCTAATTGACTAGTCATTTAGGTAACTACCTGAGACTCCTCCGGCATTTAGAAAAAGCGAGAATGATAACCAAAAAAAAGTTTGATAAGCACGTATTTCGTATTATAGTGCCTTTAAATATTTACAGCACAGCGCTTTGTCGTATCATTCATTTAACAACAAATACAGGAGATATATTTAAAATGTTTTTCAATTTCTTTAATTATTGGGCAATGTCTACCTTGGGAGTTGCGCTCCGTAAATACTCGTGCTTTCACCAGCTTTGTTGTCTACTTGGATATCGATATAAACAGTGAAGTTTAAATCTCACTCTCTTTGTAAATACTAACAAATTTGCGATTTATATTTAACGCGTTCTTACTAATAATATAATAAACTGAAAAACATTATGACTATATCTTCTGTATCTGATCAAATGACGAAATCGTTTAATGAATGTTACGACAAAGCGCTGTACTGTAAATAGTTGAGGGCACTGTAATACGAAAGACGTGTATATCAACTATTTTTTCAAACATCATCATTCTCGCTTTTTCTAAATGCCGGAGGTGTCTCAGGCATTTAGCTGAATGCCTAGTCAATCAGACGAATGTACATTCTTTAATAACTGAATTATATATCTGCCAGTGGTTAGCCAACCGCCTAGGCAGTTAGCTAACCGCAGAAATTCTCTATTCGCCTACTAGCATGTCAAGAATTGAAATTATTTCAAATCGCATGTTAAGATATAAATTCAAATTGAATCCCCTTATATCCTTGCATGCGATTGAAAAAATATCAATTCTTGACACACTATATCAATCTCGCCCTCGCGGCTGATACGCGTATTAGTGCAAGTATGAGTTGGGTTTGTATGTGGCTAAGATCGCTAGCGCGCCACACTGATGAGTACCAGCTAGCGATCGAGGACGGAACGATCTCCCTCCTTATTCTCCTATCTTCCAAATTTTTCCTATTCTAACACTGCGCTCTATCAAGGCGCCAAGTATAAGTTTCAACAGAAGGCTGGACATACTTGGTATGGAGTAAACTGCGTATGCAAGTGTGGGTGCAATTCAATTGTACACTCACAAGCAAGAATGATTCTTTCGAAACCTGTAAACCACCACAATTAGCATTTCTCATAAAAAAATCTATTTGGTCCGTCGGATAGATTATCAAAAAATATTGAAGAGGTATTTTTTCTTGTTTCACAAGTACAAAACTAATTGAGATGGAGCTCGTTAAAGTTCGGAGTGAGGGACAAGTGACGTCACTGCTCGAAAAAGATGTATTAGCCATGACGTCATAGATGCATAGGTAACTCTAAGGCATAATGAACAATCATGTTCAACTTGCTAGTACATGCTCAATTGTTTGTAAATCATGATCAAAAAATTATGAAATACTTCTTAGGTCTTATACTTTTTCATAGTTATTGTCAGAACTTGATAAGTGTTGTTGTTTTCTTGGAAAAAATGTCAAGTGTCCATCGTTGAAAATTGTTATTGCGTGAATAAACAAAAGCCCGTTACGAAATCCTAAAAAAAATTTTCACAGATTCGTTCCACATCATCTCAAAAAAATCTGCACAAAATTTCAGGTAAAAATGTTGTATAGAAAATGGTCTAGAAGCAATTTAGTGAAATTCCGTCCCACGGCCTCGTGGCTGTGGCGTTTGACTGTTATTTATTCTGATTTTCATTCATAACATTTAAAATTTCAGGATTAGCTTGATGTCGGAAGTTTATTTTACGTTTAGAATTTCATAAGATTTAAGTTTATAACTTTACTGCATGAATTTTTACTTTTATTTTATCGGTATTAACTAAAAAAAGTGCAAAGTACCAAAATTACGATTACCCTATACTTTCCTATCTTCAGTATATTTTTTCAGTTTAGACGCGAGTTAAAAATATAAAGCATTCTTAACAAAATAAAATCTTCCGACATCAAGCTAACTCTGCAATTTCAAAAGTTAATAATGAAAATCAGAATAAATAGTAGACAAAAGCCACAGCCACGTAGCTGTGCGACAAAATTGTACTAAATTGCTTTTCGAAGTTTTTGTACACAACATTTTTATCTGAAATTTTTTGCAGATGTTCTTGAGACGGTGTGGAATAAATCTGTAAAAAAATTTTTTTGGATTCCGTAATGGACTTTTTTTTATTGAAGCAATAACAATTTTAACGATCGACACTTCGAATTTTTTCCAAAATCAACAATACTTACCAAGTTCTGATAATAACTATGAAAAAGTGTAAGACCTAAGGAGTATTTCACAATTTTTTTATCACGATTTACAAACAATTGAGCAAGTACTTGTTAGTTGAATACAACTGATTACTATGCCTTAGAGTTGCCTATGCATTTATGACGTCATGGCTAATACACCGTTCTCGAGCAGTGACGTCACTCGTCCCTTACTCCGAACTTTATCGAGGTCTATCTCAATTAGTTCTTATTTATGTGAAAAAAGAAAAAATACGTGTTCAATATTATTTGATAATCTATCTGACGGACCAAATAGATTTTTTCATGACAAATTCTTATTAAGGAGGTGCTCAGGCACCCTTAGACCCCTTATTGTTGCGCCCATGTTTGAACCGATTGTAAGATAAGAATGTACACTTAAAATGGATAATTAAGAAAAAATATTAATAATGACGACAAGTACACAAAGTGAAGAAAAAATATTGATCATCAATATAGATTATAAGGATAAGATTAAAACGTTATTTTGATTGAGTTTCATACTTACGTACAATAAAAACAATACTCATTTGAAAAAAAAAGTTTAAAAAATAAACAAAAATTAAAAAAAATTTTCTATTTTAAATCATAAGTAAATAAATATTTATATGATAAATTCTAGTTAACTGTGAATGAAATGTGTGAATAAATTAAATAGCACCTACTAAAATGACGCAAAAATGAAAATAGTTGTATACGACTATGTAAATATTTAGAAAAGTATTAGATTCATGTAAACGAGTTGCTGTCTGTTAGTAGCTGTTTAATATCTATTCACTGGGTCAGATGTTCACGTTAATTTTTTTATTTATTTAAATGGTAGTTTGAATATAATTAAATTACTGACCCCCATAAGAGCCTATGTTAAATTGTGGAATTAAATCATTTTCTTAAAACATCGTCTGGAAAAAAATATTTAAAAAATTTATGCGCACATGTAATGTTCTTAAAACGAACGTAATTTAAATCACATTTTTGACAGTAATGACATATTAAACATATTTGACAAGGGACGCGTCATAAATTCCTACGATTTAGGATAACCCATCTTTGGTGGGTGATAGTGCGGGATAGTTCCGTTAGTAGTGTGCGAGAATCAAGGGGGGTGCGTAGCAGTAGTGCACATTGTGGCAGAAAGTGAACCGCGAAATTCAAAGAACTAAAAATAAAGAAAAATTAAATTATAAACAATGAATCCACTAAGGCATTTGAAGATAATAATAAATTGCGATTGACATAATTACAATATTAAAATAATTTTCGCGTGATTGTTTAAACAACTATATCAAGTTAAATATGACATGTATCAAACACATAGTTTACAATATTGCAGTTATCTTTGGCCGCTTGATGTTATATTAAATGATAAAAAAGTATCACTGATAATTATAATGGTAAAATGTAAGCGATTTCAATAACAATTGACTAATTATTAAATTTTATACTCTTGAAATATAACCTGTACACGGTATAACTATATATATCGCTGCATCAATTTAACTACTTCAAAGTTAGCAGCATCAGCCGATGCAAAACTAAGGTGGAAGACTTACCTTAATGTTTACGGTTCATTGACGTTTTGAATATTGCAATCATTGTAAATTAATTTAGCAAGATTGATTCGTCGTTTTACAACATGTTGGAATATTTACGCAAGTGCAGGTATCAAAGTTTTCAATCTGCCTGGAAAATAACCTTTAAACATCAGATAAGTGAAATATTTTTCTCCATACTATGGATGAAGAAAACACATCACTTTATATTAAACTTTAGATTAGTTTAATAGATTACTTCATTCCATTTGAATAATAAATTTATTTAAAACTTTCTATTTAGTTGTATTGAAATTTTTTATTTTTCAGGATTTACATCCATTTATTGTTTATTGTGTAAAGTATGTATACTTTCAAGATAATTGTAATTGCAGATATCATCTACTTCTAGGATAACACATCTCTCCTACTTCTTCTTATCACTCAGATGCCTCCTTACTATAGCATTTTTAGCTGGTCTCAGTTTGATCCTTGGCCAAAAAGAATTTCTCGAGGCAAAACAGGTTTTCTAACGGACTGTCATCCAAATACAAAAGATCAGTGCTGCTGATGTCGCACAAAAAATTCAGCTGCTACACAAAATACATTTTTTGTCAATCAATTCGTCAAAACATCTGTCGACGTTTAATGCCATCAGAGAAGCCAAATGTTTTGACTTTCAAACTGTAAGAGAGTGATGACAAAGTAATATCATTCAATCATTTACTTTTCAACACAAAAGTATTAAATTAATTTTAGTGAATACAATGGGCCAGCGACAGGGCCAAAAATTATAGAATAAAACTATGAGATGATGAATTCAGGCTTCACTTTGTCATGGATTTGAATTTAGTACATGATTTTACTAAAATCTTACATCAACTGTTTCCCAGGCTTATTATAGCAGATAACTACCACCCACAGACTGTCGGAAAGCAATGCCTGGCTAAATTTTTACACTCTCATTCAAAACAAGCATTCTGTTGACTTTCAGCCACATTCTGGGCCGGCGAAGTGACCCCAAGCTTGAACTTTCAAACTAGAAGAAAATAATAACAGATCAAGATCTTTCAATCACTCATTTTTTAATACAAGCCCTAGATTAATTTTCAGTCAAAATCATAGGCTAGCGACAGGAACAAAAATTACAGAATGAAACTGTGAGATGATGAATTCAGGCTACGCTTTGTCATGGATTTGAATTTAGTTCATGTTTTTACTACAATCTCACTTTAACTGTTATCCAGTTTTGATAGCAGTAAACTAACACTAATATACTGTGGGAAAGCAATACCTGGCTAGATTTTCAAAGCCTTATTCAAGACAAGCTTTGTATAAATGTTCAGTCCTTATTGTAGATCAGCAGAGGTCAAAAGCTTTTACTTTTAAACTAAAAGAAAATAATAACAGTTTGAAATCTTTCAATCATTCACTTTTCAACACAAGCTCTATATTAATTTTCAGTCAAAATTATAGGCCAATGACAAGGCCAAATATTACAATATAGAACTGTGACATGATAAATTCAGGCTACACTTGTCGTGTATTTGAATTCAGTACATAATTTTAGTACACTCTTACTTTAACTGTATTCCAGTTTTGATGGCAGAGAACTAACACCTATAGACTGTCGGAAAGCAATACCTGGCTAAATTTTCACACTCTCCTTCAAAACAAGCATTCTGTTGACTTTCAGTCCACATTCTGAGCCAGAAAGGTGGCCAAAAGCTTTAACTTTAAGACTACAAATATAATATATTTTAGTTTCATATCCTTTTAACATATTCTTCGAATCTTTAAATTTTAATTTAAGTTTCAAATCGATTTTTGATCCACATTAGATGCCATTAAAGAAAGTAAAAAGTTTTAACTTGCCAACTCCAAGAGAGTTATTTTTGAATGGCATTTATCATCGATTTACTTTCGAACAGGAGCAGTGAATCGGCTTTTAGTCCAAACTCTATGCTAACAAAGAAGCCAATAGCTCATACTCGCAAACTTTAAGGGTCCGAGTGATTAATTGCAGTAAGAATTTTGTATCATTCAAGTTTTGCATACAAGCCTTGAATTGACTTCCAGTTTCAACTGTTGAGTATGAAAACAAACTCATTAAAAGATGTGAAACTTTTCTGTTATCCATCCAATTTTCATTTTTCGAAGCTAAGATTTTTCTTAAACGATTTTGAATAAAGTAACGGAAAGGATTTATGTAATGCGTACAAGGTTAGGTACTACTTTTCATACTTTTCAGAAGATTTTATAAACAATGATACCTAACTTTTTACACAACAAATATTTTATAAAATTTCTTGTGTAACTTTGTTCAAAATGTTTTAAGGAATAATCCAAGCTTTTAAAAATAAGAATTGGTTAAAAAACAAAAAAGTTTTACAATCATTATCGAGTTTGTTTTTATACGTAACAGTACACAAATATGCAGCATGCAAAACTGAAATAATAAACTTTTTTTTACTCTCCAACGAGACCAAGTCCTAATACAGCTCAAGATAACGTAACTGAAATTCATATAAATTTCATCACTTTCAAACAAAAGTTACATTCTTATTTTTACATTAGATTTTACTTAAATTGCCGTTAAAATATAACAATAATGACAGAAATATCTGTTAGCATACTTAACTAAAGAAAATAAAATAATTGACACCCCCGTAACACCGTGCGTTGTAGAAAATTTTCAGAAACGTAGATTCTGAAATATTAAAACGTTTCCCAAAAGTTGCTGGGAACGTTTTTAAAATGTTTCTAAGACCTTTTGTCAAAGAAATACGGCTTGGTTATAGGGATTATATTTAACGTTTCTGGAACTTGTCTGAAACGTTTCTGAATTTACTTAAATGTAGTGCAAATTTTACTAAAAAACGAGTTATTTCTAATTATATAAACAATTACTTAATTTATAACAAATAAATACGAGAATAGTAAAATTTGAAAAAAAGAAGAAAAAACCACCGGACCTGGGACTCGAACGGGAGCAGCAACCTGGTTGGAAAGAAAGCATCCCACCTACTCGGCCAAAATGGATAAAACATACCTTTTAGACAATTTACGTCTATATAAAGTACAACTGCCTAGTATTTTTGCCATCCTTATTTACAAGGCATACAAATATTTTGAGTTGATAGTTGAATCACCTTATATCATTTTGAAATATTTTTTTCTTTTACAAATTTTATTATTTCTCTTAGATTTTTTCTTGAGATTTAAAATTAGGATCTACTTTAATGTTGACTTCACTATTATTATAGTTATTAATAATATTGAGCTAGTAGATCATTTAAGTAATCAAAATTCGAAATCATACTTGTGAATAATACCAGGAATAATAACAGTTATTTTCGCTCTCTAATCTAAGTGCCCCAGTTCGCATCCTTGTTCCGACACTTTTTACTTACCTTTTTTTTTTTTTTTTTTTTTTTTTTTTTTTTTTTTTTTTTTTTTTTTTTTTTTTTTTTTTTTTTTTTTTTTTTAGAATAATTTTTTTTATTAAAATTTGCACTCAATTACAGTTTGTTTTAGAAACGTGTCAGGCACGTTCCACTAACGTTAAATAACATTCCTACCATAGCCGTCCTTCACGGACAGAAGAAGGTTTCAGAAACGTTCCAGGAAAATTTTGAGGAACGTTCCAATGTTTCAGACTTTACGTTTGTGAAACAATTCTGAAATGTACGGTGTTATGTAGGCATTATTTTGTAAGCTCTACTATTTACTGAAAATACTCGATTTATCGACTGTTAATAATTGAGTAAGTACATGCTTATATTGCAAACTATATTTAAAGTTTATGGATGTTACTTGAAAATAAGGAATCCTTTCTTAATATTTGCAGAACACATTTTTTATTAATAAGAAAGAAATTAAAATACCGTTTTTCTATTCTCTTATTATATTATTGTTCTTCTTAAATTATAAAATGTTACTATTAATCATCAAATTTCTGTTGTTGTAGCCACATTGCCACACTGACAGAAGTAGTTTTTAGAATAACTAGTTAATCTATGTTACCCCACAATTCGAGTTGATTTTATTGTATTTTATATTGCAAATGGGCTGTCCAGGGATAATTCAACTTCTCCTATTTATTGATAAGATCATAAGGTCCCTAGAAGCATCGTTTATGCAAGTGTTTTTCACAACTTTTGCGCAAAGTGTCTGTTATTGGTAAACTTCCGTAAGAATATAACGTACTTACTGTCTGCTTCTACAGACTTGCGGCAGACGAGTGCGTTTGCTCCTTGCGTAAGAATTGCGCAAATATTTCGTTTAGTAGAGATCCAAAATTGATCCCCCAGTAACTCGAAATTGAAGACAGTATTGTTCGTAAAAATATATATTAGTGCTGCAAATTTTATGGAGATCAGTTCTCAACTTTACGAATATTCAGCAAACAAAGTAATTTATTTCTTTTGATTGTAAATGCGCCAGTGTTTCCCAAACATTTTATTTCCACTTTCACCAAGCCAAAAAATTTACAAAACTGTTCAAATTTTATATCTTGATAGAATTTTTTTTAAATATTGACTTTTGCCTATTTCAAACGATTTTTCGACATCACCTTTTTTTTTTACCGACGCAGACGTATAAAACTCTCTGAATGTTGAATTTTTAATTGTAAAATATCCGCATTTTTATGACTTGAGAGTGCTTTCAAAAACTGATGTCATTTAACGGGCCAAAGGTCATGAGATATTTGGTCTATTCGTTTGTAGTCGCTATCGCCGGTACTTTCATTATTAGCCTTGATGAAAATTTTTCTGATTTTACTTTTGTTGAGGTGGTTGGTACTAGAATAGGCACCGAATTCTGAGTGATTTTAAATTGTTGGTTTTCAACTGGATCCTTTGGCTGAAGAGTTATGCAGCGTACAATGATGCGGCGCACATCTTCAGCCTTCTCTTCGTCCTTATAGGTAACATGTACGGGAACAACATCTTCCCGAATTTATTAATTTTAAAAATAAATATTTTTAATCGGGTATTTATATTGCAAGAACTCCGCTTAATATTTGACATTGTACGGTTTTCTAATAAGGGCACTTATTCTGTTTCTTTTGCGATGTACTATTACAAATTGGAGTAGATGGTCTCTATCATCTTCATCCATTGTTTGCTGTATTTTGGTCTGGGTCGCGGGACGGTAAATGGATATCATTGGTGCCTTTTCAAATGCACCCAATGCTTTTTTTGATTCTAATGAATCATAATACATTATTTCATATCTTGTGTAGGGTAGCGCGCAAGGTTCCTCTATAGACAGCAAGGACCCATGTGCTTTTAGTGTTTGCTTCATCAGTTCACGAATACATGCCGAATTAAATCGAAATGGGAACCGTATGTTTACACGTACATAGATGATATTATAATTGTCACTGAAATCTTTGAAGACCACCTTGAGTGGTTGAGCGTGGTTTTAAAAGCTTTAAAGGAGGCAAATCTAGTTATAAATCGCGAAAAATCGGAGTTTGGTTGTAAATAATTTAAAGACCTTGGATACGTGGTCGACGGGAAAGGTCTTCTAACTGACCTCGACAAAGTCAAGCCAATTTTGGAGTATCCCGCGCCTACCACCCTTAAGCAGCTCAAAAGATTTGTAGGAATGATTAAATGGTATTCCAGATTTATTCCTAACCTCGCCGAAAAGAAAACGCCTCTAACGAAACTAATGTCCAAAGACGTCAAGTGTCAATGGACCGAAGAACAACAGTCAGCTTTCAAAAGCCTCAAGCAAGCCCTGACCAAGGCGCCCGTCTTATCGAGGCCAGATTTTTCGAAACCGTTCATCCTGCAAACGGATGCCAGCGATTATGCTGTGGCGGCCGTGCTAACACAGAACCTTGATGGCGGAGAACATCCGATATGCTACGTCAGTCGCACACTAAGCAAGCAAGAACGAAATTATACCGTAACTAAAAAGGAGTGCTTGGCTGTGTTGTGGGCTGTAGATAGATTGAGAGGTTATTTGCAAGGAGAACATGTTACTGTAATTACCGACCACAGCAGCCTGTTGTGGCTAAATGAGTTGAAGGACCCAGTAGGAAGATTGGCTCGGTGGAACACCGCATTACAGGCATACGATTTGGAATTTATCCACAGGAAGGGAAAACTACACCAAGTCCTGGATGCCCTGTCTCGTGCACAAGAAAACTCAGTCGCAGTAATAACACCCAAGATGGAGCAAGTCAGTGACGAGTGGTACTTAAAACGGAAAACAGGAGTGCAAGCTGTTCCACATAAATTTGCAAATTGGAAATTTGAGAACAGGACCCTTTTCTTTCACAAACTTAGCCTCATTGTTAATTCTACGATAGATGACCTCGATGAATGGAAGATTGTCTTACCGAAGGAACACCGCATTACACGATATTCATGATGAATTCCAAGCAGGTTATTTAGGTGAGGAGAAAACTTACGCCCGTCTTGCCAATTATTATTATTGGCCTGTTTTTTTCCAAGATGTAGTCCAGTATGTACGTGAATGTCAGGAGTGCCAACAGCAAAAAGTCCTACAGAAAGCGCCGGGAGGTTTTATAGGAGAAAGAATTGTCGAACAACCATAGATGGTAATCGCAATGGACATTGCTGGACCAAAACCTCCATCGAAAAATGGACACAAATATATACTTATCATTCAAGATCTGTTTACCAAGTATGTTGAGTTGAAAGCACTCCGGAACGCAGATGGAAAGAACATACGGAAAGCGGTAGAGGAATTGGTAATAAACAGATGGGGTGAATTGAAATATATTCCAACTGACAGCGGCACGGAGTTTGTGAATCGAGAATTAAAAGATATGTGCCAAATATATGGGATCGAGCACTCTACCATCCCGCCGTATCATAAACAGGCCAACCCGGCTGAGCGTGTGACTCGCACCTTAAACCCGATGATCAACTTGTTTTTAGATAAGGATCATAGGCTGTGGGATACACATCTGCATGAATTTGCATTCGCAATAAATACAATGGAGCAGGCATCCACAAAGTTAACCCTGGCGTTCCTAAATTTCATCGCAATCCGCCACCTGTAGCACTTCCGAACCGGGACTCACCGGCCGCGCAGTTAGACTTGACTGATACGACATTATGGGCTGATAGGATTGGACATTTGGAAACGATCAGGGATTTGGTTGTGAAACACCTTGAATCATCGAGAGAGAAACAGGAAAAATACTACAATCGGAGGCGGAGGGCAGAGTCGTTTGCGTTAGGGGATAGGGTAATGCGAAGGAACCATGTGTTATCTTCCGCAACTCAGGGATTCACTGCGAAATTTGCGCCCAAATTTTTAGGTCCTAGTACAGTTACCCAGTTGCTCTCAGATGTAGTAGTGGAAATAATGGACGACGCGACAGGAAAATTAATAAAAACACACATTAACGACCTAAAGCGATATACACCCCCACGTCCAAGTCCCGAAATTGAATCCACTGTGAGCGATATCCCTACAGATCCCTGAGAATTTTTTTCTCAAACCACGTATTTTCGGCTATTAATAATAAATATATGGGTTTATGTTGTTTCTTTTACGATCAACCAGAAAAATAAAATAATCAAGATGTTTAATATTTTTCAAAATAATTTCAAACCACTTCTTTACATCGAGAAACAAACAGTTACCTCAAGCAACCAATACTTATATTTTACTTGCAGCAGACGGCGGCATGAGGTATCTCCCACCCATCTGCTGATAAAGCACATTTTCTCTGTTTCCCTTCATTTCTCCGTTTGTTCCTTAGCCCAGCCTTGTTGTTTTTCAACTGTGAAAAATCGTTAACCGAAGTTGCGAACTTGTCGTGTTACCAGCCAAGGTATTGGCTGAGTTTGGGCGCGGGGAGGTACTGAAGGGCAGGTAAGAGTCATTGTCAAGTGCAAGCGGCACTATGGCACTAACAGTAGAAGCCAGGAAGAGCCCTTACGGCTCTGATTACCTTAAAAAGGACGAAGTTATTTTTTTTTTAAAAAACAGAAAAAGAGGATTTTTTTGTTTGTTCGTTTTTTATTATTATTTATCCATGTAGGAAAAGAAAGAGACCTTGCTCCCACTGTACAGGCTATCATTACATTTTTGTTTTAATTTCTTTGAGTGTGAATAAAATTATGAATTTGTATCGCAGAGTTAGTACTATCCGGCGTTCATCTTATATTGTAAGTACAAGCGTGTACATCTGCACCATACTATTCGACTATAGGGCAAGCAGTTGATATATTCCACTGACACCTCATACAATACCGTTTTATACACAAACAAGCCGCTGTTAAGGCCGACCAGTATCTCCTGCCTAAGTTCCAGAAGAAGAAGACGACTTACTACACATAACGCAAACATATACTCCACACTACCGTACACGTCCGTTTGAATAGGATAATTAGCTAAAGTCAGATGTTCACCCTTTGGGACATTCGATTACCCAGGGTAGAGCCAGGGTTTGTAAAGGGGGTATGTGACGTGGCGAATCCACGTCATAGTAGTAATATCAAGTTTGGTAGACAAGAGGAGAGGCGGTAAGATGTTCGACAGTCCTACACCATCCTAGGCCCCTGTATCTGACCCTACCTACTTTTGCTATGAGCGATACTGCTAATATTCAAGAGAGTGCGCAACAGCTGATACTTCGGCGTACTGATAGATATATGTCCCTGTGGCACTTGGGCAAAGAGTACATGCGAGCTGGTGAGAGAGAGACACTCGCTCTTGTCTGCGCGCTGTATAGACGTGGTGTATTGGATTGCTTAATTGGAAAAACTTGTGCGTGAGAAAGTGTAAGACAGTAAGTATACGAATGAGTGTTGGCCGCGGCCTAAAAGAACTGCTGGTCAACAACAGCTACTGCAATTGCCTGTGCTATCTCTCCTACCGTTGAGCACCTGTCTGCCGTCGGATCTCCCGGTGCCCGTTTCAGCTATAACGCCGTGCCACCAGGCTATATTGATACGGTAGGCTCAACTATTCCCATATCCGTTACGGTCGGAGCATCGTACCGAGCAGCAACTGCCGACTCCACACCGGTAAGGCTGGAGTTGACTGTAGTTAGTTAGGAGGTCGGATAGTATGACTATTTATACTTATGTTACTATTGTATTAAAGTTGAATCAATATACGACTAATGTATTCTATGGATTTGCTATTTTAATGATTGGTGCATGCAGTTAAGTATAATATTTGCCTTATCCCTTCAGTCCTTTGTTAGTATTTTGATAATTCCACACATGTCATGTTTTGCTATCTAGTGAAAGACAAGGAAGGCATGACGTGTCATACTTTCTAAGCGATCGATTATTTTTACGTTCATGTAATTTAGAGATGTTGATAGTGACAGTCACTTGATAAGTATATTGTATATTCGTTATAATCTTGTCTTTACTTGTCAAAGTGAATTCGTGAGTTTTTGCAATGCATCCATCGGTCATTCTTAATAATCCTGTTCCATTAATTTTTTCTTGTCAGTTTATACGGGCGAACAAATTATATTTATCTGCTCTTCCCTATATGTTGAATATAAACATGAATAATCGGCCGATACATAAATCCATTGCATTTCTTTTTTTTGTTTATATATTACATTGCAATATTTTACTATTTCACTTCCAAGTCTTTTAAGCATTAGGATTTCATATTCTTTACTAGAATATGGTTTTTTTTAAAGGTTCTATCGCAGATCAAATGTGATCATATCTAGTTTTGTCAAATTGATATGTAAAATTATTTAATCGTAAATACGAATCATAATCCGCAGCAATTGCTAGATATGGGTATTGTGGTGTTACATAAGCAGCTCCATTTTGATTTGGTTGGGGTATCATTACTAGAAGTAATCTGGATAAATTAAAAGTAGTGCTATCCACGAGTAGTAAATGTACAATTAGTATTCTTCTATTGTCTTGATGAACGACATCTAATTTGCTTAAAATACTCATTTCCCCTGCATATAAATTTTCTATTGGCGCTACAAATTCTAATTTTCCTGCCAGATTTTTCACATCTTGAGCCACTGACCGTTACATTTCAGAGGAAAGTAGTTGAGGATGAACTTAGCTTCGTTGAGAATTGTTTGTTTATAAGTATCCATGGTAATTTCATAATTTAAAGTTAGTACATCATATAAAAAGTCGACTACCTTTTTAATGTATTTTCATGTCATTGTGTGATATTGTATATTTCTTCAAACTAATCAGTGACTATGTGGTTATTTTGTTCATATAATTTTATATATTCTTTTTGGTCTGCATCCAGCTTGTCAATATTGTTATTCAAGATGTTTATATCATCCAAAAAGTCCATTGGCTATACTGCCTATGATTCCAAGAGATGCTAATCTTTTAGTTCTTACACTCAGGAATGGTATGACATCTGCTTTTTTTTACTATCGATTCCTATAGTATTTATTATGTTTCGTATAGTATATTTATGTGTATTCAACTGAGTCACTTTTAAATTTATAAGATCTATTTCCCGATTATTAGAGCGATTCGAATATCCCACTTGTATAATACAATGTCGAAAAGTTTCATCTGCTCCTTAGGTAAGTTTTTGTTCTATTATGAATTTATTAATATCAAATGATATCGTTATTCTCAAATCTGCTGTTTTAATTTTCATCGTACTCAATCGTTCGTAATAAATACCTAGGTTCATTGGTAAAGGTTCTATAGTATAATTAGCAGCATAGGTGGATTTTGTAGCAACCGCAGGTGCTATAGTCATCCAGATCATGATGACGATCCACATCGTATCTGCCAAAGTTTGGTAATGAAATTTTGCCAAAATTTATCTCGGTACTAATTCAAGTTTATCTGTATGTTTTCGTAATTTCTCCATCTTGCTTCTCTAAGAGCACATTGTTTCTATCTAGAATAGTTTTAACTCCGAGGAGTTCATTATAATAACGATCACATTTGTGGACGCGTACTTCCTTTATTACCCATACATAATCTCCGGGTCTTGCATACAAAGGTTTCATTTTTTTATCATATCTTGTGTGAGCTTATATTTTCATTTTTATTTGTTGATCTCCTGCTGCAATTTTCATATCTTGCAGTCGTTTTATGGGATCTTGCAGATATAATAAATAAGTTCGTATCCTCTCATCCTTAAGTATTTTTAGAGGTAATCTCGCTAATTTACCAAATAAAAGTTCATAAGGTGTAAAATTTGTAGCAGCATGTACGCTTGTATTATACGTAAAAGCTGCAAGTTTCGCTTAATTATCCCAATTATCAAAAGTTTCAGAATAGGTTCTTATAAAATCAGCCAACACAGTGTGACTTCTTTCCAGTGAGCCATTGGTTTGAGGGTGATATCCCAATGTAATTAAATGGTTCGTTTTTAATGTTCTCGAAAGTTGTTCCAATAAGTTGGAGATAAAAGTTGCATGTCTGTCTGACAAGGTAGCTTTGGGTGCACCATAGATTAGGATCAGATTTTGTACTAGTGCATCAGATATGGTACTTGATCTTAAGTCAGGAAAAGGGACCAATATGATGTATTTAGTAAAATTACATTGAATCGTTAATAGATGACAATTACCATTGGGTGTCATTCTTAATTTACCAACAGTATCAATGGAAACTTTATCAAAAGCTTCAATAGGTGTGCCTGTAAGCACTAGGGGTTCTTTTGTTTTTATTCGTTCAATTTTCTTTTCCTGACACTGCATTGTCGTACGTAATTAATAATATAATTTCTTATTTCGGGCTCATGAAATCGTTCTCTAATTTTCCGGTAAGTTTGATTTATTCTCTTATGACCTCCGATAGGGCTATCATGTAAAGTTTGTATGATGGGTTTTCGTTCTCCACATATCGGAAAATCGACTTTACCGTAACAGACGGTAATCTGTATAGGTGTTTCATCAGATGTTCTTGATAATGTTTCTGTTATTAATCCGGGTTCTAATTTTTCTGTGAAGTCTCCCCTTTTTGAAATTCGAAAGGTTTTTATATTTCGCTTTATTAATATTGGTTTCAGCGGTTTAAAAGCTCTTGTAAGATTTTTTGAGGTTTTTAAATCGGTAGGTGTTTCACTTACAACGATTGACAGTATGTTATTTCCTCCATAAGGTGTTATCAATATTTGGCCTATTTTTGGTTTCTTTGATTTCAAATAATTGAGGTCCAGTGCACCTATCGATCTTAACAGATTTGAGCCAGATGTAAATGGTTGACAATCTTTGCTGATGAAGTGTACTACATTATCTCTCTTATATGTGAGACAATATCTAGTAGTAATGACGTTATTTATTAGTTCTGACTTATTTTGGAAATTATCGGTAATGCTGCTAATAGTATCGCTGGGACTTACGTACACTTTTCCATTTTCGTTTTCGTATCAATCTAGTATTTAGAAGGGGTATAAGTCTGCTTTATATCGTCTGTCTTTTATAGTCACATGTGTTGGTGTACTCAAACTTAATAGGGTTCATTTCTGTATTGGTGGTGTAATTGATGGTCTCTCGTTCGTCATATATTTTTGTAAAATTGTATTCTCGTCAAATAAGGGTTCAAAGTTTTCTGTTTGTTCAGATATCTCAGTAATTCTATCATCTAGTACGGAGTCGTCAAAATTTTCAGGGTCATAAGTATCTATTTCGTTTAATATGTCTTGAATTTCGGGATCTGGTTCATCTCTATCAGAAAATCTAGTGATGTTCAGATTCTCTGGATTCGTTGGTTCGGATTCTTCATGAACTCCAGTTTTGTTTAAAAATTATCGGAGGCTCTTATCGAATTCTTCTGATAGTTCTTGTATTTCTCGAGAAGTTATTTTATTACTTCGGTCAGTAAGTCTACGTTTATCTTGAGAAATATTGTCGTACGAATCCTCACTTGATGATGCAGGGATTATTTTAATTTCTGTATTAGTAACGTCCGTGTCTGAGTCAGGGTCAGTCGTTGAATTTGTCTCAGTTGATTCTTTTCTTAACTCACTTCTGCGTGGGTCATATACAGGTGGATGTCTATTGTCTTCCGAGCTTAATTCGCTATCACTTTAGTCACTTTCTAAGAACATACTCGTTCTTGAAGTTGCACCAACATTTATTATACCTCTTGCTGGCAAAATGGATATTTGCTGATTAACCTGCGTCTTATTTCTTTTATCTACCTTCTAATATTTGCATCGCTGTTATATGATGTTAATGGGGCTGATTTTTGATTTATAATCGTTTCAGTGTCTGAAAAGTTGACTTTCGAAGAACTGGAGTTTCGTAGTGGTTTAATTATGGCATATTTTTTTATACCCGATAAGATAGACGATGTTGGGTTTGAGTGAGTCACTGTCCTTGTTCCAGTTCTTTAAGCAATAACACTACAGTCTAATTTTAGTCGCTTTTTATTTGTTGTTGAACCAAGTAGTCGTCCTGGACCCCTGGCCAATTGAGGTACATTCGTTCTTGATTTGGTTATGCTCCTAGTTTTTGTTGTTTCTATTACGTCATTCCGAGTTGCTGGCGATATTTGAGATTTGGCGGTTGTTGGCTTGGATGTTACTGTTTTTTTTCTCTGACTTTGTAATTCTGTTTTCTTTTTATCCTTTATTCTTTTTCGACCAATCATAATTATCCTTAACAGTGGTAATACGTAATTTATGTCATTTTCTGTATGTAAAAATGGTCCTACAGGATTTCTAGAAAGTGCATCTGCATTTGTGTTCAGTTTTTCGCATTTTTATTGGAAAGTATATTCATAGCCGATAAATTTGAACATCCACCGCATCAAACGTTGTCCTGGATCTTTTTTTGGTATGCATCTGATTCAAGGGCTCATGATCGGCCACGATAATAAATTTGTTATCAATAGATAAGATCGAAAATGATGCATTTCATATAAAGCTGCTAGACATTTTTTTTCCGTCGTCCAATAATTTATATCAGATTTATATATGGTTCTGGAAAGATAAGCGACCGGGTGGTCAAATCCCTCCTGTTCTTGGCTTAGAATTGCTTCTATTGTATAATCAGATGAATCTGTTGTTAACTTAAACTATTTACTAAAATTAGGTAATCGCAATACAGCATCTTTACACAAATGATTTTTTTAGTGCCTCAGAACTCTCTCTATGGGCACTAGGACATTTTAATTTTTCCATTTTTTGTTTTAAAGATCTGAGAGTGGCCTAGCAATTTTCGAAAAATCTTTGATGATTTGACGATAATAACTTGCTAATCCTTAAAATTGTCTGATATTTTTGACTGTTTTCGGGAATGGAAATTCTTCAACAGCCTGTACCTTTTTAAGGTCAGGTTCGGTCCCTTGTTGGCTTACAATGTGTCTAAGGAATATTGCTTCTTTTCTCAAGAATTTGACCTTGTCTAGGTGAAGAACCATTCTTGCTGTTTCTAATCTACCAAAAAGCAATCTAACTTTTCTGCCATGGTCTACTAGATCCTTAGCATAAATTATAATGTCATCCAAATACACTAACATTTTAACATTTAGTAGTCCTCTGAATATTGAATCCGTTGGTCGTTGGAAAGTGGCTGGTGCATTTTTCAGACCTTCTGGCATAAGACAATATTTGTAGTGTCCATGTGGTGTAGTAGACGCAGTTTTAAATTCATTACATTCAGCCATAGGAATTTACTGAAAACCGCTGGCTGATTCAAATACTAAAAAATACACGGAACCACCTAACTAGTCCATGATGTCTGCAATATTAAGTAGTGGGTAAGCATCACCAACTTTTCTTCTTATTCAAGTCCCTAAAATCAATGACTATTCTTCATCTTGGTTTTTCTTGACTGTCCGGCTTTTTCGGAACAATCCAAAGAGGTGAATTATATGGTGAAGTTGAAGGTTTAATAATTCCATCATTAGGTTTTTTTGTCAACTGTTCTTCTAGAACTTTCCTACTGGTGGATGACGATATTGTTTAGTATTAATGGAATTGTTATTTTCTGTTGGAATTCTATGCGCTATGAGATTTGTACATGGTAAAGAATCTCCTGGTAGCAAGAAAATGTTTGGATTTTCAGCAATAAATAGATAAATCCTATCTCGTTCTTCTAGATTTAAATGGCTTGTATGCACTAGTTTCTCAAGTTCTTTTACCCTTTCCTGATTATTCTCAATTGCAGGTCCTTCGTATTTACTATTAGTGTCGGGGGTACTATAAATTCGGGGGTTATGTATTCAAAAGATAAAATTTACTTCGGGTGAACTTCAATAGTAACATCCTTATCTTTGGCGTTAATGGCCATAACATTACATCGGCTGTTTTTATTTCTTATTATTAATTCCCCTAAATACATGTCATCATGTCCTACATTTATACGTGGCAGATAACCTTCACTTAAGTCAGTACTGATTAAATTAATTTGTACAAATTGACGTGTTCTGGCTTTAATTGTATATTTAACCAAGCTGCTGTTTTGTTGTTCCGTATTAGCATTATGTTGTTCCAAATTAGGAAAATTTTTTTATCATTCCTGTATTATGACATCGTGTTATATTACCTAAGATACCATGTTTACCATGTTTAGAAATCATTTCAGAATTATTGCCTCCTTCACTTAAAATTAATTGGTTACATTCGTCTTGGAACTGTTGATCGGCTTGTATGTCACCAAATTTTTCACACTTAGACATATTTGATTTTTCTTGTGGGCCTATAACGTATTCGTTATAAAATTTTGGCCTAATCTTATTTTTGCAACATTCCGAATTTTTAGTAGAATCGAAAGTAGTAGCACAAATTTGATTTTCTTGAGCCTGTTCTTTAAGCTTCATAGCGGTTTGTATTTCTCCTTTTTCTTCAGGTGTTTTAAAAAATGGTAAAGGATTCATCACATCATCATCTTACACTATAGCATCATGATAGTATGATAACGTTACTCGTCATTCTTTACAAAAATTTCGACCCAATAATCCACCATCTTTAATGGGGAACTCATTGAGGACGATATGAAAAATAGTAGGCTTTCCTTGTATAGTTATGTGTACTCTTCCCATAGTTAAAACTGTATAAGGCATTATTCCTGTTAAATCAATTATATTGCTAAAATCTGCTGGCAATTCTCGGTCTAATTGACTTACTTTCACTAAATGAGTCGCAGCGCCGTTATCAAGCATGAAAGTAATAAATCCATATCTACTTTCCTGTAAACATAATTTTATACTTGTTGGCTCATCTTCTACTCTTAGTCCCTGACATGTCCCAATATAGACGGTTTTGATTTCGTCGCAATATTCATTCGTTGCGCCGTAGTGCTTGGAGTTTGTTTTCGATTGAAACGTTGAGGACTCACCTCCGAACGGCGTTGGGGGTGAGCCACCTGCAAGTATAAATGACGTGGTAGGCAGGCGGTTGTCTCTTGACTGACTATAATTTCTAAAATTTCGTCGTTGATGATTAGAATGAAAATTTTGTAGATTATAATTGTTGCGGTTACTATTTTTAGGATACCCGGGAAGATTTTCGGTTCTGACTTGATATGTTTGATTATTTCTGGAATTAAAATTCGAGTTTCGTTGAGAATTATAGCTATCGGGGTTCTCATTATTATAATTATTGTAATTATTTTGGGAAGTACAAGTATTTCTTGATTGATTTCCGTAATATCAAACCCTTCCATTATTTCCACCATTTCCTCGAAAATTTTGGCTATTCTAATAATCGTTAAGTCTCCTATCGGTATTATAATTCGAATTACTAGTAACTTGACTATTAATTTGTCCTATTTGGTGCTGTGCAAATGGTGGGTGCCCTTTATAATAACTATTATTTTTAAAGTCACTTTATAGTAGCCCCTGGTATCGGGTGTCTGGTATGATTCCGGCTTTTATACGACCTTCAAGTCGTAACACATGATCAAAAGCATCTGATAAAGTATCAGGTTTTTTGCATCAACTTGTTGGCTTATCATAGGTGATTGCCCCTTTATAAACATGTCCAGGGCCATATCCTTAATGGGTGTCATCATATATGCGTTATCCGTATTACCTTTGTCTTCCATAAGGGCTCTTTCAGTACCGGTTAAAAGGAGATTTATATAATCATAATATCCGGCTACAGACTGTCCTTGCCGTTGTTTTACCTTTTGTAGTTGCATTTGATAATAGGCCACTATTTTTCCTGCCACGTATCTTTTCTTAAGTGCATTATAAACGCTTTAAGACCATCAAAGTCTTGTCCACTAATACTGATACAAGCAGCTCCTCGCAAATTTTGTAGCACGGCTCTTTGATATGATTCTTTTTGGGTCATCTCTGACCCAACTTTCTCCGTTTCTAATATCCTTAATGTAATCTTTTAATGGGATATTTTTCCCATCGAACATTGGGATTGACTTTATGGCATGTTGGAAAGAGAAATTCGCGTTAAGCGATTTCATCAATGCCTCAGCTACCGACTGATCGGCATTCTCTTGATAGTCTCGTTTATTCAGCATTTTTTAAAGGTTTCGATTATAAAATATGATTTTTTTTTTTTATTTGTGTTTACAAAAGTTGATTGTATTTAGAAGCATGTAAGAAAAATATTTTACCCCTAAGTACTTAATACGTATAAAAAAAGGAAAAGTAAGGAAATAATCAGATTAAATTTAAAGAATTCATAATAACCATGCAATGGACATGTTATATGCAACTTAGTATATTAAATAGTATAGGAAATATTTTTCCTCTATCGCATATCTTTCTCTCTCGGTATTATATTATATTGTGTATTTTTACTTCGTATGAAATGGAATTGTATATATTAATATTTAAAATAGTGTAACCAGTAAGATATACGAGGTTAATAATACTCGTACGAATAGTAATAATCGATGTAAGTAACTACAATACGCCTGCCGTCGGAACGAAATGAACGCATTGACTGATACACTTAACAGCTCTACTCTTAAAGCTGAAAACTCCAGGGCCGGACTTGAGAATGTGCAACAAGTGCTGTAGCAAAGGGGCCTTTACCACTAAAGGGCGTCCACCAAAGTAATCGGAACGAAAAAAATTATAAACAAAATTTTAAAAATGGAAAAAATTCATGCGGTTAAAATTTTTTATTAACCGAAGTCTAAGATCCATTTTTAATCGTTAAAAATTGTAAAATATGCATGGTGCTATTATAAAATTTTTACCAGATATTTATAATCTGAACATGATCACTAGTCTGCACAGAAAGTATTGCAAGTCTGTAGAGCTTTCTTATATTGACAACAAATATATAACTATAATTTACGGAATATACCAACTCTGTTGACGATGTGGACGCATGTTTTCAAGCGCAGTTACACACATCAATGTATGTGATTGTGGGAGAGGCCTAAGCAGAAAAGTAACGCGCTGTAAGGTGTGACACGATTCGCCTTCTCGGTACCATGGCACCCGGCTACTTGGCTTGCTCTTTACTCAGCTGTATCAAATAAATTTATTTCTGTATTGAACTTGATCTTTACAGTCCACAGCCCTGCTCAGAAGTTTTTTTTCTTTTACTTAGACCATTTGATCGCAGTTTTACGCCTCTAGTACTCCGTGTGACCGCGGTTTCAGACAAGTGTTGTGTCAAAATGTTGGAAATAAAATATTATTCGAAGTGAAGTGCTGACTCGTTGTATAATTACAAAGCAGCGCAGTGATTCTAGTGATAACAGACAGCAGGACAGGCATAGAACTCCTAGAATACATCCATGTGGTGCAGAGAAAAGAAAGTTAGCCATCGAGCGGAATAAACAATTACAAGAAGTTTTGACCAAGGTGCCAAAAATGGAATCAATTCTTCTCTCCCTTGACAAATTCATCGTTCTCTGCACCTTTGTTGGATGGTGTTACGCATGATACAAATACAGGTAAATAAGAAAGTACCGCAATTTCGTATCAAATTAGTGATTTTAAGGGCATGCATATGCTTTTCAGTAGTTTCGTTGCGTCGTCGAAACCAATGAAAAAAGTTATCCTGCTCGGAATCGCTTATTTTATTAAAAATAAACAGTATAATAGTCTCATTCATGTTATCACCTCACGTATACGTATACAGGTACACTTGAGCGTACAGCTGTTGGTACACATGAATACCGCAAGCATAATTGCTTAGATCATGTTTATCTCCAAGAGATTCATTCTGATATGTAGTTTCGTTACTTAGAATGAAGACACTTAATTTACAAAATTTCATTAAAAGGATTTTTTTCCGTAAACAAAACATGTACATATTGAACTAAAAACTTACAGATTTAAATCAGGAAGAAGAAAGTAGTTTGTCTGTGGCCAGCAATTAATGCGAGTTGATTTCACTAAGAGATGAAACTGTACAAGATGAAAAAAGAGAAATTCGTTCAGGTTTGTATTATGTTTTCTAAAAATCGACTTTCTCGCTATTAGAAACTATTTGTTGTGTTCGCAGAAAAAAATGTATACATTTTTAAAATTTTTTACAGAACTATGTCAAGAATCAGAAATAGAAAATCAAACGTTCAGTAATACTTGCGAAAGTAATACTCAAGCTATCAGAGAGACTAACAATGATGTTCTTTATGATATTGGATTATGGGAAAGTCAGTTGTCTCCATATATCATCACCTATTGGGTAAAATCACGTGAGGAAGAGAATAACAGACTGCAAAATTGAAGTAAAGAAATATTAAACGAAAAATCAGTCAAACTAGTACAGCGAAAACCAAAAGGGCAAGGTTACATAAGTACGAGTCGAAAGTGTCAGGCAAGTTACTTTGAGAGAACAGCTAAGAATAAAGAAACAATCTCGCGCTGGTGGCGTTCTTTTTCACCTCATACAGGTAAACTTTACTGTCTTGTTTGCAAACTTTTTTCTAAAATTGATAGCTATTTATCAAGAGATGGATACTTTGATTAAATACATGCACAAAACAGACTATCAGACCATCAAAGGTCTAAAGACCATATCAAAAGCTTGGATATGTTTGTTGAACGCGAAAAAAGTTTAAGTAAAATCAATAACAGATTAATGGAATAAGAGAAGGTACTGATTCAATATTGGGTTCAGGTACTTACCCGTGTTGTTCAAGTGATCAAATTTATAGCGGGTCGCAATTTAGCTTTTAGGGGAGACAACGAGAAATTTGGCTCTCCATACAATGGAAATTATTTGGGTATTTTAGAGCTTGTTGCTCAACATGATGAATTTTTAGCTGATCATATAAGACGTCATGGAAATAAAGGAACCGGTCACCCCAACTATCCATCATCTACAGTTTGTAAGAAGCTAATACGTATCATGGGGGATAAAGTTTGTTTTTCTATTTGTGAGGAAATCCGGAAATCAAAATACTTTTCTGTTTCTGTTGACTCTACTCCAGATGTAGCTCATACAGATCAGTTGTCAGTTATCGTTCGTTATATGCATGCAGATTCTGGACCCAAAGAAAGTTTCCTGACTTTTTTTTTAAATTGTGGACACACTCGAATAGAATTAGCTTCATCTCTTTTAACGTTTTTAGAAGAACACAACATTTCTATCAATGACTGTCGGGGTCCGTCGTATGATAATGCTTCTAATATGAGCGGTAAATATAATGGGATGCAAACTCTTATCAAAGAAAAAAATGATTTAGCAGTATTTTTTCCTTGTTTTTGTCATTCATTAAATTCAGTGGGCAAAGAAGCTGCAAAGTCATGCACAGAAGTCACTTGTTATTTTGATTTTGTTCAGAAAATTCACACTTTTTTTTCTTGTTTGACTAATCGACATAATATCTTAATAACAGAATTAGGAAAAGCAAATAAATTAATGGGGACTGTGCTTACTGTGAAGTCTTTGAGTGACTTGGGGTCTTGTAGGGCGGATGCGACGAAAGCGCTAGTTCAAGGGCATGAACATATTAAAAACGCTCTTGAAAAAATAACAGATACTGTAGAAGGAAAATCTGACTATCGTATTAAAGCCGGTTTACTATTACGTAAGATGTGCAGTTTAGAGAATTCAATATATTTGTGCTTTTGGAATGATATTTTAGAAAGGTTCAATGCAACAATCAAATACTTGCAAAATTCACAGATGTCTTTGAGATGTGCTATTGAAGCAATGGAGTCTCTTAAGTCGTTTGTGATGTCTAAGCGAGAATATTTTATTCATTATGAGCAATGCGGGCAAAAATTATCAGGTAATAAAGAATATTTTGCAACCCGCGCTCGAACTCGTAACGTCCGCCTTAATCTCCTTGACTACGGAAAAGCGCCGAAAGTTCAATTTTCTCGAAGCGAAGGTTTTCGGATGAAATGCTTTTTACCTGTTATAGACTCTTTAACCGAGTGCTTGTCGTCTAGGATAAAAGCATATGCAACTGTTAATGATCGATTTGGATTTCTAAGCGAATTGTTGAATTTGTCGGATGAACAGATCAGAGTCCATACCGAACATTTGAGAGAAATATATTCGGCCGACTTAGACGAGTATTTTGGCTCAGAATTGCAACAATTTGCTGAAATTGTAAAAAAACACATGGACGAAAATGACCGAAGCTGCTACAGAGAATTATTTTTTTGTCGGTTTCTCATAAAAATAACCTTCAGTGTACTTTTCCAAATACAGAAATCGCATTACGAATGTACTTAGTCCTTATGGTGACCAATTGCTCTACGGAAAGGTCTCTTTCAAAGCTAAAAATTATTAAAAGTCGATTTAGGACTACTATGTTACAAGATATATTGTGTTCTTTAGCAATACTAAACATTAAAAGTGAGGTCATGATGAAACTGGATTTTGCAGACAATTCTTGAATTTGCAAAAAAAAAAGGCAAGAAAAGTTTTTGTACCCACTTATTCTAAAAATAGTTGATTTTCTTAAATTACTTTGATAGCCATTTACTTTATTCTATATTGTTAAGTCAGGAATATAGGTATTGTTGTAAAAACAAAAAAAAACGGTTCTAGTCTTATCAAACGTTCAAGTTTTGCCTAATGTTCTGAATTACTTTTATGATGCACCTATGGACATTTATTTTATGTTATCTCTTGGCGAATTCCTAATCAAATAACTAATTTGTAATAATGTATTTTAAATAGAAGACTTAGAGGTGTATTGATATTGACTAGAAATAAATACTTTCTTAAATTACAACTGGAACCACGTGTTATAATATAAATAATACCATTTTCAATTCCCTATTTTTAACAGTTGTTCAAAATGTATTATATAATATTTGAACAAAAGATAAAAAATTTGCTGTTTTTGCATCAAAGCTTGGTAGTTGTATATTCTTCATTGTAGAGGGCCCCCACCAGCAAGTTGCACAGGACCCTTAAAAGTCTTAGTCCGGCCCTGTGAAACATCTGCTTTAAGTAAGAAGAGAACACTGCAATTCTTTAATGATTAAGCGCTACAGATATCTATATTTTCATCGTTGCAGGCATACTTGTTGCCTAAGACTCTCTCTGCTCTAAGTTAGAAGAGAGTACGACACTCGGGGGTTCCCTTTCTGTTGCGCGCGCTATACCTATATTCATTTGCGAGCGTCGACTACATGGACGCGTATACAGCAGCAATAGCACCTATTGTTTGTATGCGTAAATGTGTACGATGTTAGATGAGTTGTCGATCGTCGAGTCGATGAACGTAAACCAAATGTGTACTACTCTATATGAACTATAATCGGCACAAACAGTGCTCACACGTACATCTATGTGAAGTTATTGGGGCCACACTCTATGTGTGCGCTATGCCACTGTATAAGCTACTATTCTTTGAAAAGTATATCTCACTCATGCAATCACAACAATTGGTGGCATATGTACATTTGACAAAAAAACGACGGCACATGTGTATGTGTTCATGAGTATTTGTAGGTGTTTGTATCAACACTGTAATTGCGAATATTACTTATTTATAACATTTAGTGTGATATGTGTACGATTTTATAAGCGTGTGCTTTATATATAATATACATAGTTAAATTTTCATACATTCGTAGATTAATAAATGATACGTAAAAAATTTTGTTTGTGTAAGTATTTAGATATTATATGAACTGTATAAATATATTCAATTGACGTATATTTTTTTTTTTTTTTACTGAGTGTTACTGTGAGTCCATTTGCCTGGACTTTTTCTCGTGTACGTACTGCTTCGCGCTCTCATATGCGGGCACAGCGATCGAGCGCGCGGAGAACGCTCGAATGTACAGTGTGTACCGCATAACTTATTAAAACAAAATGTCGGGTTATGAGTTTTTTTATGTTTATTGAATAAGTAAACAAAGGTACAGGCAGCTAGAGACCAGAACCACGCTCTACGACCATTTTTGTTAAGCAATTTGTTATTATTTAACTTTAATTAATTAAATATGTGGACGAGATCTCACATTCCCATACGGGCTATGAAACCAGCAGCAGTTGTTCAACTACCGTCCCTTCGTTTTTCTATCAGAGAGAGAGAGAGAGAGAGAGAGAGAGAGAGAGAGAGAGATAGGGGGCTTTAGAATCATTTTTATTAGACCCCAAATACCTTATCAATTTTCTTTATTATTAATTTCAACAATTATTCCACATTGACAGGCATAACTTGATTATAATAGTCGACACTCGACCGAATTAACTTCAATAATTAACACTGATTTGACTATGACTGATTCGATTACAATTAATCAAATACACTTGATGAACGGTGGCAGGCTACTAATTAATTAAACTACTATATTATTACAAGTACCACACTCGATGAGCGGTGGCGAGCAACTAAACGAAAACGTCGCACAGAGGCAATATATAAGATAAGGCCCCGCAGGAAATTTTGGTTTCACAACTAGGGTAAGCGAGGAGTTGCATTTCCTCGAAGAGCAATACGTGCTAACCAGATGTTTTTAACTTTGTACTCGCTTCGGTTGTATTTCAACACTTAATTCAAATTTCAACGAGTCACGAAGTACTAAGTCAGCATTGTTCTGGGATGACTTTGATTTCCTAGTAAAACCATAAATATAATAATTTTATTTAAATCTTTCCCTTAAACAATATATGCTTTCTCAATTGATGAAATAACATTTTATCTTTAAATTGGGAAATTAAAGTCCTCACTTAACAGGATCTTCTGGAGCTGAGATACCTTTAAAAAAAAAATCCCAAGCCGTAAGTAATCGACCGATTTAGCTCTAATTTACACACAGTGCAGTTGAATATCTATGTTTTTGATAAGAAAATATTAGATTGTAATAGGCAGACATTAAGCATACAAAAACATGTAGTAAACTTGCGGTTGAAAGCGCGCCGTGCGCCCCATGGCACTGGGGTTGGGGTAGCCTCTGCGGCGGCAGCTGCTCCACTCACTAGTTTTCTACGCGCGGCAGTTCGGCGGCAATGCCCGTGTATATTTCGTAATTGAGAAATACATTTCGGCACGACCATAAATCTTGCTAGAATTTTCCGAATTACGATTTTTCGATTCTATCATGACGTAAGTTTTACATGGTCCTCCCTTTTCCAGTACAACGTTATTAATAATACATCTATTTATATCATGCTTGACGTACCGATTAAGTATGGAAAATACCAGTGCAAAGATGGTCCTTTATCTGCTTTTGGAGCACAGAGCAGGTGGCTGAGAATTATTTTAGTGATTTTTGGTATTATTTTAGTATACACCATTCGAAATCGATGTTTCTCGCTCTCAAAAGGCACGGGGTCACTGTGAGCGAAATTAGGCGTGTAGCCACAGTGTAGAAAACCAGCGAGCGGAGCACCCATTGCTGCGCCATCGCAGATGCTCTCCTTACTCCAGTGCCATGGAGCTCCTCTGTGTAAAAACGTTAGGTGTACAGCGCCATCAAAAATACCTATAGCGGCGTACTCAATCGTATTGTGCTGCTGCTCGCCTGCTCTGGGCGCGCGGCCCGCCCATCCCGCACGGAAAGCGGGCTACCAAAATAGATAATGTGCGGTGAGCGAGCTAGTACACGCCCTATACCTATGTATGTAAGTATATATAGATATAAGGCACGTACTAGTGAGCTTGAGGGAGTGAGCGGCAGAACCGCCGCCATTTGTTGCAAAATCTGTTAGGCTTATATATCTATATCTATGCTTTGCAACAAATGGCGGATGCCGCCCTGTGTTAATCTTATGGGATTCTGGCAACCAATCAGCTACTGTCCCGCATTCTGCCGCTCACTCCCTTGAAACTCACTAGCATGTACTAGCTCGCTCACCGCGCATTAACTATTTTGGCAGCCCACTTTCCGTGCGTGGTGGGCGCGCCGCGCGTCCAGAGCAGGCGAGCAGCAGCACCATAAGACCGAGTACGCCACTATTGGTATTTTTGGTAGCGCTGCGCACCCAACGTTTTTCCAGTGTAGAGCAAGGCACACTTTCAACCGCAACTTTACCATATGTTTTTGTATTCTTGATGTCCGGCTGGCGCGATCTACTATTTTTTAATCAAAAATGTAGATATTGAACTACATTCTGTGTAAATTAGAGCTAGATCAGTTGATTTCTGACGGCTCAGGAATTTTTGTTTTCAAGTCATCTTAGCTGCAGTCAATCCTAAATTAAATTTTTTCCACAGTTAAAAATTTAAAAGTTGTAGGGTTTCATACGTCCGCATCGGTGAGGAAGAGGTAATGTCGAAAAAATCGTTGAAAATCGGCAAAATCGATATTTTTTTAAAATTATAACAGAATATCAGATTTTGACAGTTTGTGAATTTTTGGCTTGGTAACAGAGAATAAAATGTTTCAAAAAAAATGGCGCATTTTGCAAATGAGGGAAGAAAATAACTAATTATTCGTAAAGTTCGAAACCGATCTCGCTGAAATTTGCAGTACTAATATATATTATTACGATTGGTACAGTCTGCAATTTTTTAGCCTCAAGCTACTTTTTTCCTTGATATATTATATGTGGAAAAAAATTGAGTTTTGTAACTTAGAACGCAATTTATTAATAAACAAAAGCACGTAGCGACTTTTAACCAGCGCCATTTTTTAGAGAAATATAAGAGGACAAAAAAGCCAGAAGGCATATACATCGAAAAATGCACTAGAGAGGAATATTGCGCAAATAAAGTCCTTTTTTTTAGTAATTCTTGAATCAAAAAATGTGGCCGCAACAACTCAGTTTGTCGATAGTGATAATCGTAATCAGCACATTTTGTTTACTTTTTTACCAAAATTAAAAATGCGTTGTAACGAAAAAGTTTATTTTTGAGATAAGAAGAGTTGTCTGAGCTAAACATAAATTTTCATTTTTACAGCTGGAAAACAAAAAAGTCTCCTGGAATGAAGAATCAGATGCAAAAATTGGAAGTAGTAGAAATTCTAGGATTCTCAAGTGAAAATGTAACAATGCTGAAAGAACGTTTCAAACATCTTCATCGTTTGTTGAGATTAATAGGATCGCCAACAGATGAAAAACGTCAACTGTCACAATAAAGGTATTCTGAAGACAAATCTGAAAATATTGCTTTAGAAATAAAATAAAAGATTTTAATTTGAAAGAAGATGGTCTGGATGACCTCGATGATGACAACGATGATACCTTAATTTCAAGAACGCTACGAAAAAGTTTCCATACTACTGAAGACCGAACTCATAAAATTAAAATGTTGACCATTTTCAGACATTGGTCTTATCGAAAAATTGAAGGAGAATTCCCTACTGCAACTCGTTATATGATAAGTGTAGCAAAAAGTATTGTTAAAGATAAAGGCATATTTAGCTATCCTAGTTCCAAATATCATCTACCTATAGCAGTGGACGCTGTAAATACTATAGTTAGCTTCTTCCAGTCTCATGATCATACTTCATTGATGTCAGGCCAAAAAGATTACGTATCAATTAAAGAAAATTATCAACAAGTACAAATGCAGAAGCAAATACTATTGAATTATTTAAAAGAATTGTATCGAATGTTTGGATACATCTCCTATTAATTAAAACAGTAAATTACTAATAGATGGTGCGTATTTAAAATCAACCACAGCAGATTCTTAACGACAGCTAAAAAATTATAAGGATTTATTCGATGGTATGGTGTATCATAAAAAATCTACTGAGTGTTTTTTGAGTTTATGCGAAAGATGTCTAGGTGTAACAAATATTATTCAGCAATTAAAAAATTTTAAAGAAAAATATGCCGAAAGCATTACCTACAAGCAGCGGGGTGCAACTGGATGAACTTAATTACAAACTATAATATCGTATGTAGATGAATTCTTGGAATTTTTAAGTAACGCTCTATGAAAATTATTAGTACACTCTTTTTTAGTGAATAAACACAGGGATTTTTAAAATGATAAATAAGTAATTGAATGAAAAGTAAGTGCATCGTAAATTGTGATTTATTGATAAATGATGAATTTGTTATTCGAAATTCTATTCCAGGTATACACTGGAATAACGAGCAGACCACGATACACTTATTTTCAATATACTATAAAGATGACCAAAATGAATTGAACATAAAAAATTGTTTTAATTTCTTAATGTTCACATCGCGATACTATTGCTGTTCACCTCTTTTAAAGAAAGCTAGTAAAGATTATAAAAGTAAACTTGACGGAGATAAATACAATATTGTATCCATCAGACAGTGCAAGTGGACAATATAAAAATAAAAAAAACGTTTATAAATCTAACTCATCATCTTTAAGACTTTCAAATGGCTGCAAAGTGTCACTTTTTCCCGACCTTTTCCGTTAAGGAACCGGTTATGGAATCGGTGGAACTTAATACGACTTTCTGCTACAGCGAGTTTTCAAAAAGTGAATGATCCTATTCGGACACCCAGAGAACTATTCAATTGGGCAACAGAATACTATTAAATATTTCTTATCACTATTCTACAAATGATGAGTACGCAGAAGAAAAGAAAATACTGTAAGAGCGATTTACAAAAGCTATAACGATGAAAGAAACTTTAAAGGACCACTGTATACATATTTCATTCCAATCTAATCAAGAATTAAAAGCAAAGATATTTTCACTTTATTAGAAAAAAATTGTTGTAAAACTCTTCTAATTAAAAGTACTACATATATTTTGACTGAATCTAAAATTAATGATACACAATTGTTATTTTACAAACGAAATAGACATTTACCAACAATAAGTATTGAAACTACGATAATTTTGTTTTTATCTGCTAAAATAATGTCTTATCATTTATCATCATTATTTGTTTATTGCATGGTATGCATTGCAAATAAATATTATTTGGTAAGAAAAACATAATAACTGATATTTAAGAAGAAATATGGGGCAAAAAATGTGTCAAATAAATAAGAAACGGTGATTTTCAAATGTTTTAAAATTATTTGTTAAGTTTGAGGTAATGTCAAAAAATACTTGAGACAAAAATTGTAGATCAAAAAAGTGATGAACATTATCTACGCCTTTTATATATAAGCTTTTGTAATGCGAGCCATAGTTTTCTTTTAATCAACAAAAAACAGCGTCTTTTTACGTGATTTGACAGAGAATCCGATAAGAATACTAAAAACTTCGTCGAATCCGTGAGAGATGTTTCAGCCAAATCGGAAATGTGTCGGTCAATTTTCATCAAAATCTGTACGGTTAAAAAAGGATTACCCACACGTGTTAACAGAAATACAAATTACATGCCGGTATATGTTTATAGAAGTAGTTATTGCGACACAGTGGCCCGTCACAACAAGCCCCCACCAGCTGGACTGGTGAGGCTTTACAAACGAGCTACTGTGCCGCAGTGCATCAAGGAGGGGGGATACGAAGTTCTCCCTCCTCCACAATTGAGGACGGCTAATGAAATGAATCAAAGGAGAGAGAGAGAGAGAGTGGGAGAGAGTAGGAGAGTAAGAGAAAGCGCACTAGACCGCACCCAAAGTGTAGCATGCACTTTACAGCGCCCAAAGTGTAGCATTTATGTGTGTATGTATAGAGTGTTGGCGGACAGTCTATAATGGCGCTTATGTGTATGTGTCATGCAACGGAGTTGTGTGTGTACACAGAAAAAAAAGATAATTAGATAGCACAGATTGGTGATCGTCAGCGTTTACGTGGTTGTATTATAAACACTCTCTGGTTCCTCAAGAAAAATGTGCGCATGACGGTGACGATGCAAATTCTTATACCATTCAAAATTGTTTGCTAAAAAAATACCATTTTTTCACTTATCATACACACTTATTATTACACTTTTTTTTACACATATACAACACGCCTAGAGTGGCGCTCATGTGTATGTGTCGCGCAGTCGAGTTTTGTGTGTGTGTGTGTGTGTGTGTGTGTGTGTGTGTGTGTGTGTGTGTGTGTGTGTGTGTGTGTGTAAGTGGGTGTGTACACGTTGTGTGCGTATGACACTTACTGCAGTGAGGACTGAAGTAATCTCCAAACATACTGGCACTTTTTTAAGAAGCACCTACTGTATCACAAGTGGCACGTACACTGAACAAACCCTAGCCCGTAATAACATCCACAATTTGACTCACTATGCGTATTCAGTAGGCAGGGTCACCCACGGCACGCGTACGTCCTACAGCGTCGGGTTGGCTCTCACTATGGTCCCACAGTGGTCGGTCGTATAGACTACAGTATTCGGGATCTAATAGACTCTTATATGTGGCAACTAGGACGGGCCACAGTTTTTTCTCGTGCGCAAAGCGGCGTAGTCACCGGTGTTGTCGGAATTAATGAATTATGACAACCACCACCGCCACCACCACCGCCACCGCCGCCACCGCCGAACTTAGCTACAAAGCGCTCGCGGGCAGCATGCTCAGCTTTTTTCATAACATACTGTGGATTTAGCTGATTGATGACCGTCCGCGCCGCAGCCGCCATGTGAAAGAGCTCGCGGGTAGCGCGTTCTGCCGCGAGAGTAAAAAAGTATCAAATTACATAGGATTGACGCGCGTTTATACTATACATTTACACGTTCTTGAATACTATAGAGTTACACGGTTTCAACTTTGCTGACCGATCGGCACGTTGTAAAACTTTAAAACAATATCCATTGTGCTATCCGCTGACAACTACCGTTCAGTTATCGCGGGAAAGAAAAATTCTCTCGGTCGAGACGATTTAATGTTGCAGGCCGACGTCCTTCAGGGATTTATAACAAATTCAAAACAATGTCCGTTTTGTTTTCCGCTGACAGCTATCACCGAGCTTTCGTGATAAGTAAACTTAATATAGATGTTATGAAATTCTTTTCTTGGCATTGTTATATTTTTTCTGACATATCTATAGCTTATATCTATAGCTTATATCTATAGCTTATATCTATAGCTAAAATTTCGTGGAAAATGAATATTATGAAATTCCTTTCTTGGCTTTGTTATATTTTTTCCTGACATCTTTAGCTAAGCTTTCGAGAAAAATGAATTTAAGCAAATTATTTTTAAATCTTTCATACGACTGATTAACCGCCACCTCTACCATCGTAGGGGAAGAACGGATCGTGCAACTTACAATTTTCCCCGTCGATGGTACAGCGGCATACAGACGTTCTTTATAAAAGATTCTCCGAGAGTCACAGTTCCTAGTATTCTCTGCTCATTAAATACGAGCATAATGGAGCCGATAACCGTAACGCATTTAATTAGCGTGATTAGGTATTTGTTGCGTATTGCAAACGTTCGCGAAATCTGTGGTAGTGTATGGAGTCACGATCTGCCATCATTCTCAATCGATATATTACTAAACAAGCTTTATTTTCTTGTGCACCATTGTCGGATAAAAACGATAAGCGATACATTTAAACGCGGTTTTTGTAACTGCATAGTGATTCTTAAAACAGTTGTGAAAGCTGTCAAGCGAAGAGCCGACAGAAAGGACCCGTTCGCGAAAGATTTGATTCGATGCTATCGTAAGTTTTCTAATTTTTACACGTATAAAATCATTTTTGTGTTTTTTTTATTAGAGCACTTGTTACAGTACTTAGACGTATGCATAACGATCTTTTGGAAGACGAGCTTATAGCGTAATGTGCTGATGTTGTTATAAGAGATGAACAACAACCATCGACAAGCGGAGCCAACCAACTTGTATATAAGGACGTCAGCGACGATGGTAAGTAAACAAAAAATGACACATAGTTTTACAAACAATATTTTTGTCTTTTATTTATTTACATAAGCAACGATCGATGATGTAAACGACACTAGCGCTAACACTAGATCCGAAACTAAGAATCATGGTAGGTAGTGCCTAAATTCATATTACAAAAAAAATTATGGCTGCAAGTTTTATTTCCAGATGTAGAAGAAGACAGCAATGATTCTACTATCAGTGCTGGCAGCA
>JAPYYV010000840.1:0-35682 GCA_030522625.1 Copidosoma aretas
ATATGTACAGAGAGAGGAGACGGAACGGACGAGCCCGCGCGAAACGACGCGCTCGCGCATTATTTGCACGATCGCTCGCTATTATCATTGCTGTAGGTGTGTGTCCGTCGTGGAAGCTGTATATGGATGGAGGAGGAGGAGGAGGGGTCGCATCGATAGCGCGTACGCTCCAGCGCTGTGTATAATAGGTATTGTATACGCGTGACGGAATAGCGCGTTCGGAGAGGCCTCGATCGCCGAGAGAGAAATCGTTAATTGCACCGCAGCGGCCGCTATTTGTTGTTGTTTTGTCGTTGTCGCGTACGTGAAAAGAGCGCGCGCGCTTCGCAGTGTGTTATGTACCGTACATACAGGTGTGGGCTGTTTTTTTTTTTTCCTCGCCAGAGCGCGAACGGAGCTGACTCGCGTGAGCGGATCTATATCTTTCGAACGGGGTATGTATGGGCCGCGGTTCGCTTGTTCGGCCGATGGACAATTTCGGCGGGAGTACGTTTAGAGAAGGGCATCGGTTGATTTCACTCTGCGTATAATATAATACATGTACTGCCGGACGGACTTTTCATTTGCGCGGTACTTACCATGATATGCTAAGAGCCGATCTGAAGATATGTTCATGATTTGATTTTCCAGTCGCGAAACCGCGGTCGATCCAATCACTCTCGAGTCGTATGTAAGATACTGTACCACTCGCTATTGGCATTTTTTTTGTTTTTTTGTTTTACGACCTCCGCCGAGAGAGACGTAAACGTGAATAATGACATCATTATAACGCGGTGTTTTCCAAACACTCTGATGCACCTGCGGCGAGTTCAGAGGATACACGGATCATATATTCTGTTGTTTTCCTCCAGTCCGGCATTAGTACTTATTACGCGCAATTAAAAAGACCTTCCACCGCTTCCAAAAGTGTGTTCGCTCGACCGTGAATTTCTAACGCACTCTCCGCTGGTACAAGTGAGCATATTTCAGAGGAAAAAAATCACACTTTTTTTTTTGCGATCGTAAAACCATAGTATGGAGAAAAAAAAAGAACGCTCGAACGGACAGCGGACCGTAAGTGTTGAAATTAACGCGCGTCCTTTGCAACGTACTACATGCTAATTCAGCGTATTTTCTTCGAAGCCTAATGCCTACTCTATACGCGGATGGTGAGTTCTTAGCCAGTATAAGGCAGTAGGAGCAGCAATTGTAATAGCTGTATGTGGGTACTTGTGCGAGCGCGGGTAACGATGCTAATTAAAACAGGCCAACCCGAACCTTAACCAGCATATTACATCGGTGTGTACGTGAACACTTAGAGTAGGCGTAGCTGTGGCGCTCGCTCGTAAAACTAATTGGGCCAAGGGCGTCGTCGGCACCGTCACCGTCGTCGTAAACTCGCTAGTTTACATCATGGGCGATCGTATGGACCAGCTTATTATTCCTTTGATCCCTGTGTGCCTACCTGTAATGCACTATCCTTGACTTTGGTATATCTACCATCAGAGCATCAGCAATTATTTATGCACAAAAGTGTTGAAAAATTAAAAAAAGCCTACATAACTAATACAATTATACAGTCTCAACTCGTTTGTAGATCATAATATACACCCTCAACAGCCTTACCATACACATTCCGACGCTTGCACGCGCGCATACGTGTATTAATAAGTATAAAGCGCAGCTCGATGAGCTTGCAAGGCAAAATCCTCGAGCGCGCGGACAGCTTGAGCAACCGAGTACGATAAGTCGCGCGATCGAGTGTCCCCCGTTCTGATGACGCGCGACGTTTAACAAGCTGCCAGCAAGCATTACGTATGCACCCTTTATGGATACTCGTGTGCATGCAGCTTTTGCCGCAAAAAGAGGCGGCAGCTATCTGCAGCAGCGGAAAAAAGGGGTGCTCTATGTACAGCATACGCGTGTTTGCCGGTGCGCACGAGCGCAGCCGTAAGTGCCGTCAGACCTATGCCCACGCGATGTACGCATGTATAAATGGGCAAAGTGGCGCGAGAGGGGACGTTTTTTGACTTTGAACCTCGCTCCTGTCTCTCACTCTTGGTTGCGGGCCCTGTGGCTGATGCGGGGGAAAAAAAAAAAAAAAAAAAAAAAAGACTCGTGCAGGAGAGCTGTTCTCGCAGTACTTTCGAGGGGTCGTCCTCCGAAGGGGGCTCCAAGTGTTAATCCCTTTCCGGCGCGACGCTGGACGATCTCATTGTTAATCTTTCCGAGAGGCTCGTGCGCTGGCTGTCTCGAAAGTTCGTTCTGGAGTGATTTTTTTTCCTTCCTTTTTTTAATACATTAAAAATAATGGAGAGTAAAATAGCGCCCGCCGTAATGTGTCACTCCGATCAGGGGTGTACGCAGGATTTTTGTTAGGAGGGGGGGTTGATTATAATTGTACATATATATTTGAATAAAAAAAATTATTCATGTGTATGAATATATGTATATCTTTGTTTGGCTTGGGGGGGGGGGGGTTGACTCTTAAACCCCCCACCCCCCTTGCATACGCCCCTGATTCCGATGCGATTGTGAGTGGGTATACTTATAATACACGAATCCCCTCGCGCAAAAAGTAGAGATTCGTTTCCCCGCGCGATCACGGCCCCCCCCCCCCCCCCCCCCCCCCCCCCCCCCCCCCCCCCCCCCCCCCCCCCCCCCCCCGCGCCACCCCCCCCCCCCCCCCCCCCCCCCCCCCCGCATATGGTTTTCCTTGCGCCCGAGCGGTATTAATACTCGAGGACGAGTTGCGGCCGCGGCCATGCATTGGGGCTCCTTCGACGCTTTTAGCGAGATTGGAGCAAGGGGCCTCGCGAGCGTTGTATCTATGTGTGTGGAACGAGAGGGAAGGGCATGGTTTGAATTTTCGGGCGCGGCGCGGCGGGGTATAGGTGCAGCGCTTTTGCCGCGAGCTATCTGCGACGGACGTATGTGTAACGGATGAATGGGCGCCGATCTTGTGCGAGGATTTACGAGCCTCGCCGCGCACGGCCTGTTCGTTGTACATACCTATTATCTATATGTGTTATCCCAGGTGTGCAGTGCGCGTGTGATTAACGAGCGGGGAACGCGACGCGTGGAGTTTTAGGCCCGATGTATCATTGCCTTGTCCTTTCTCTATTACACAGCTTCGATTATTGTCGGAGGGGAACATTACGAGAGAGCGACAGTGTCCGTTTGGAAGTTTCGTTTTTTTTTTTTTTGTTTTTCAATTTTCCGACACTAACAAACCTTTGAAAGTAAGTATGTATTTTTCATTCGCGTCCCCCGCGAGAGCTCTGCGCGCCTCGGCCAGCGAGCGAAATTCACGTCGCGCGCGAGAGTGCGATAAAAGATGAAATCACCGCGGCCGAGCTCCACGTCCTCTCTGGCGCGGAGTATTAGGTAGCGGGGGGGGATAAAAGCAGGAGACTCCGCACAACCTCCTCGCGTTTCCCCCCCTCCGCTTCCACCTCTCGCGCTCTCGTTTCTCGCCTCGCGCGCGCCTCTATACGAGCGTGTACTCACCCAAGGCCTAGACCCTGGAGTTCGCCTCGCGCGCAAAAAACTAGATGAACCTAGTCCGCGTCCCCCGGGTGTTTCGTGGGAAAAGAGCAGCAGCGCCTTGTATTTTGCTCGTGTAGGTGCGGTTGGAGGGGACTCGGGGGAGGTGATCCTTTTTTTTTTCTATTTTCTCCTTGGTACGCGCTGATTTGAATTTAACGCGTACGATAAATCCGGACCGGAGGCGGCCGCCGCGGGCGCGTAATAGCCGAGAATCACCGAATAATGAAGGAAAACAGAATGCGGGCGGGAGGTATGTACATATTATACAGGTATTATACGAGGGTCGGTCCGCTTTTTCCGTCCTCTAAAATATTATTCCACGCGGGCGAGCGGAGGACGAAAAATTCGTCATGCTTGGAGCAAACGGACGAGGGGCGACAATGTGTAACATATACATACCATGCACAGCTGCTGCCCGTTTTTTTTCTACTCGTATAGAGAGCGTCATCCTCGACAGGACGAATGAGTTTTCGGTCCCTCTTTGTGTACCCTCCGCCCCTTGAACGAAAAATACTTACCCTCTCTCGGGGCCCCCGACTCTTTGAGCTCTACTGTTTGGATGATGTCCTTTTTTTTCTCCTTATACGTCCGTATAGCATTGTGACGACAAAGATTAAAAACGAGATGTCTGTATGGGTATATTGTGTGGAACCGATGATGCATTCGCAATTCGTCTCCCGAGGAGGGGGGAGATGAATGAGTTTTACTTGACATTTTTTTTACGATTTTTTTTCGTTTAATACATCCTTCGGGAAAAGCTGTATTGTACAGATACCGCACCAATAGAGCAACACGAATGATATTCGACCGCAGAGAAGACGGCGGGATTTGGCGCGCGAAAAAAAAAAATATGTCCGCCCGTTGAAATAAATAAAAATCCGAGAGACTGTAGCCGAAAACTAAAATCAGCATTCGACAGAGACCCCGCACGTGCACCCTCCGCGCGTCTCTCTATTTTCCTGAAACGAAGGGCCCGCCGTGGCCGCTGTTGGCTCGATCTCGAAATCTACTCTCAATCTCTTCGATAATATACTTGTACTGCAGCGCCGCGCTCGCATTACACGTCCCCATAATACGCGCACAGAACGATGCCTCCAAACCCAATCGTACAACGCTCATCCATCCACCTCTGTGCTGACTGCAGCAGTGTACTGGTTGGGTCTTTTCATCCCGGAAATATCGATTTTCCCCCTCAGAGCAGCAGCAGCGGTCCCCGTAAACCTATTCAGGGCGCCCGCATGCCCTCGGGGTCAGAAACATGAGGGGCGGGGGGGGGGCAGGAGGAAGAAAGAAAGGGAAAAGGAGAAGATTTACGTACCGAGACGATGTATATGTATGTAACGGGTAGCTCGGATGATCGATAATCGCGAACATTGTGCGCGGGCCCCCATCAGGATCCTCCTCCTCCCGTTGTATTTTTTATTTATTTTCATCGGGTCTGCAATCATCGGAACGGAAAGAGAGAAAGAGGCAGTCTTTCCCTCCTCGAGCGTGTATACTCGTTTGATTATTATGCGTGATGCACGCGGCGCGCAATAATACTTATACCAACATAGTACATCCGCGGCCGAACGACGCACGAGGGGTGGCAGCTCGCCGCGCGACAAAAGTCCCCCCGTGAATCATGCGACGCAGCTCTCGCGCGCGAGCGGAGCGGAGAGCTTGCGCTGCTTGAGCTGCCCGAGCGGAGATCTGAGCATCACTCCAGTGCGCGTCTTTTCTTCTTCGCCTCCCTTTTCTTTTTTTTCTCCACCGATTGCTATGCACACGGTACGCGTTTGCGGTACTTGCGCGCGCAGTTTTGCTGCACGATCGATTTTTCCCTTTTCATCGGATTTTCATGCATCGTAGTGGGTAAGAGAGCGGAGGTTGATCTGTGCATACGTTATAATTATGCGAAATCGGAGCTCGTTGAAACATGTATTTCTCAAAAGGCTCTTTCGCAGATATAATGTTACGTATGTATAGGTACCAAAGTGCATATGCATATTATGGGGTGAGCATGATTTTCCCGACCCGATACGCCAAGCGAGCCGTGAAATTCGCTCTTTACCGGCGTGAAATAAAAAATAACACTTTTTTCAAAAGTACGGGTAAGCTCTGGTGCTGTACGTTAGCTCCGAGAAATTTATAGAAGAGCGCGCACGCGAAACGAACCAACTTTCCAAAGATTTGTATATACATGCAGCACGCGGTCTCTCGCCGCCGCGAATGGAAAGGGATAATGTGTGCTGGGGCCCGTCCGGATTACTATCATAGATACGCATATGGCGTTGTGGTTTTTAGAAATGTGATGGTAATGTATAGTCGCGGTTTCTGCGTGCGCGCGCGCAATGAGTTTCAAATGGGGGTCCAGTGACATATATTATTATTATTATAATATGACTGCTGATACATCATAACTCATTGATTCCTTCTTTCTTTCTTTTTTTTTTTTTTTTTTTTTTTTTTTTTAATATTTTGTTTGTTTTTTTTTTTTGTTTTTTTGTTTGTGTTTTTTGTTGGTGGCGCTTCATCATTTTTCCTTTTTTTTTTGGATACTCGGTACTTATTGGGAGACAGGATCATGCGTTACAAGGTAACAGTGTAAAAATGTAGGGCATGTTATTTTTTTCACACAATGTGTACATAAATATATCTGGTAACCCTTCATCGATAATCCTTTGATTCGCCGTTTTTACTAAAATTTACCGAGTCACAAAACTCGTAGGTGATATTTATTTATCGAACTCTCTACAACTTCAGTCAGCAGCACGAATTTTCCGATTCCCAGATTAATCGATCCAATAACGAAGGCGACACATCACCAACACCACCTCCACTTTACCAAACTTGTTTAAAACTAAGTGCAACAGCAGAACGCATCAAAAGTGTAACAATACAAGTAGTGCACCCTTTCAAAGTTTTCCGTATCGAGCGCCCCGCGAAGAAAATGCCCCGGAACTTGCATACACCACGCCATAAGTATACAACGCACGGAAACCACAAAACTTTCCTCCCGATGCAAAACGAATTATTCAACAAACTTCCATCCCCCGGCTAAGCTCGTATATACATATACAATCCTCGGGTATAATATAATGCTCGCCCATCGTTCCACGTAATAACGCGCACACCAATACTCAGGTATATACCTATACAATCCTTAATTAAAAAACTTTTTATCCAGCCCCTCGTTCCTTTTTCCCCCTCCTCCATCTCCTCCATCTCCTCCTTCGTCCGGCGCCAGAATTTCAATGACAAATAGCTCGATTCCCCGAACGATATTTCACGCCCCGAGAGGCCAGCCCCTGTATTATTAACGGCCGCCAACATCTTACTCCGGATTCCCTGCAGTTGAATTTCGATATCGGAAGGAAGGTACGCGCGGCGCTCCGAAAGTGGAAAAATTCCAAAGGGCGACGCGCGCGCGCGGAAAGCCGCGTGTTCGACTCGTCCTGTACACGCGCGTGCAAACATATATTCCAATATTATATTCTCGTTTTCACGCGTGTAACCCCCCCCAATAAAAATAAATCAACGATTTTGGTTACTTTTTTTCTTGTCGCAGGCATAGGCGTGGTGCTGGTCACGGTGAGCGCAGTGGCGTGGCGGGTGACGAGCCGCGAGGCCTGCGGCGGCTTCTTCGGCCTGCCCGGCATCTCGGGCCGAATACCGCCCGCCCGGCCGATGCATCCCTACGCCGCGATGATCTACCCCGAGTTTCAGTTCAGGACGCCGCCGCCGAGCTATCAGGTGAGTCCCGTCGCGCGTGATGTGATACACAGCCGTGCGGCACGATACGTTGGATTTTTTTATTCACGATTGCGCGTGACGGTCGTCTTTTTTTTTTTTTTTTTTTTTTTTTTTTTTTTTTTTTTTTTTCCTCTTTTTTTTTTTTTTTTTTTTTTTTTCTTTCGTTTCGTACACGCCGGATGATGATTGTCGGTCTCTCTCTCTCTCTCTCTCTCTCTCTCTCTGTTTTTGTTCTTTTCGCGCCAAAGTTTTGAAACGCCGATGAATAGACGTCCGGCATGCTTTTTCCACGGCTTTCATTATTATCGTGTACTATTTGTGCGTGACCATGCACCATTGTCGCGCGTCGATCGTTTTGTTTATGTTTCCGTGAAATCGTTCGCAACGTACCTTTTTACGTTTCCAAAACCGTCGGTCACAGTTGTATCTTTCAACCGTGCATCGATGGACCTTGCAGTCGAAGCTCTCGATTCAAAGGCCGAACTCGCATCACGAGATGCGTCCCTCGGGAGATCAACCGGTCTGCATACACGCACGAGCGTAATAATATCCGCGTGCATGCGGAACAACTTTTGTTCGTATGCAACAAAAGAGGGGGAGAGAAGTTGACGTTTGAAAAAAAAAGCAAATTTTCCAGGGGGGGGGGGGGCGGGGGGGCCCGCCGACCCCAACCAACACCCCCCCCACCATTTAGAAAGCGCGCGCAAGAATTCGCACATCAAGAGCTGGAGGAAGACTCGGTAGTGAGATGTGGATTCCCCCAATGGGAACACGCGCAATACATCATCGCTCAAAAACAGAGCACGATTATTCATCGCGAGATATACATATCTACACCATGTACATATTATACTGCACACGTCCGTTCGAGAGCGCTGATGAAATAAATCCTCCCGCGATGAATTCCAGGCGAGCATGCAGGAGTACCGTCTGCGGCTGCTCCTGCTGGACCGCCTGCAGCCGACCTCGTCCCCGCCCCCGACCTACCGGTCCAACAACGGCAGCTACGCGGGCCCGGCCCAGCAGCAGCAGCCGAGCGCCGGGCCGGGCCGCGCGCCGCTGGCCGGTGTCGTCCAGGCCGCGCCGGCGGGCCAGCACCAGGCGCGTCCGGCCACCGGGGGAACGGCCAGCGGCCGCGCCGACGACTCGGGCCACGGCTGCTCGCTCCACGTGCCCTCGAAGAAGGACGCCAACCTCGTGCGGATCGTCCAGACCGAGAGCGAGCCGGTGATCCTCAGCGGCGACCAGACGCCCCCCGTGACCGCGGTCGAGGTCCTGGCTCACCTCTAGGCGTGTGCCACGGCGCTGCTGTTGTCGCTGTTCGGGGCGTCCAACGTCCGGACGGTACGTGTTTTTGAGGGGGGGGTTCGCCCAACGCGACGGTGATGACGCGAGGAGGAGAAAAAAAACGTCGGGGGCCCGAGTCGTGGCGGGGTTCGTTGAGATTTGTGTCTGTTGAGGGTGAACGATCGACCGCTGTATTCCATGCCGTGGTTGAAGTTTCGAATTTATTAGCAAATTTGTATTTATGTTTAACGACAAGAGTCGCGACAATACCGTTTGTGGGTTCAGTGTATCGATGTTTTATTTCGATTTTCATTATTATCATTGGAATGATCATTTTTTACGACCACCTGTACATACCTGGAGATGTTGCGTATTTTTAGTTTTCGAAATATGTTGTCTGTTTCGTATGATTGTAGGGATCGAGAAAACGAAATATGATTGTGTAAAAAAATAATTATGTATACCTACGATTAATTCATGATATATTTACCTAGAGTATGCAAGCGGTTCAATGTAAAACAAAAATATCATGCATAAAAGATTTATTTTACGATTCTTTCTGCATCTTGTAAATAAAAAGGTGAATAATCGTGACAAGTGTGTAATTTTACAGCGGATCTTAAAGCATTTGCGTACAATGGGACACACGCAGACCGTAAAAATGCACTTAACATTTGAATTTAATCAACACGGGATGATTTTGTTTTTCGATCGACCCTAATTTTTTTTTTCTTTTTTTTTACAGAAGAATTTGAAACTTTTAAATTGTGCCATAACAATGCATACTATTTGATTATGAACATTGAAAACACTAAAAAATTAACAAAAAAAAAAATTTAATAAAACTGTTAAGGTTTAAGATGAGAAAAAAAAAAAAAAATCACTGTTACTTGCATGCAAAACTCAATGCCATTATCGTTTCAAACGTGTTGAGAGATTTTATTATTCCACAAGGTTACCATTAGTGCAATTATTTTTATTAGTATCATTTACGTACTAAAATATTGAATGTATAAAAAACTGCCAATTTAAATTGTACGCTAGACTTGCTAGACTTTCGCAACAGTGTGAAAAACGTCGGGTTTATTTGTTGACTAAATTCTCTCAATAAAAATAGTTGATGCTTAAAACAGAGTCCAGTACTTTTTATTTTTGAATCAATACTAGGCTAATGGATCTTTTTTAATAAAAGTTCCAAAGCATTGATTACATGTATCTTAACGGAATACGAACCAAAAACCAAGAGTTGTCTATTTTTCTTGTAGCCTTATGCAGTAAAAATAATGATAATAATTATACATTCTTGCCCTGTAATACTATGTAATAGTTGATGATTACTGAAATGAAAAAAGTGTTCGTGTACAGAGCTACAAAAGTAAACAATGGAAACTAATATACCTTTCAAAGTAAAGAAACCTAAATGTCATAAATATCGAATTTTTGCTCATTGAAGTAGCAGGAGAAAGTGTTTACTAAATTCAAATGTAAATAAATGATGATAGAATAGACAATATACAAGGTGTGATAAAAAAAATACGGTGAATGATTTCATCTCTTGTTAAAATTTTGGCGGTAAAGTTCTAATCTGTATCAAGACGAGCTTTTAATTCCGTGCAAACTGACACACGAATTTCTTTCTGTTGAAGCTTTCGACCGTCGCTCGTCATACATTGATTTTTTCACACCTCGTAAAAACCAAATTCTTCGAACGAATGTTTGTCGAATGGAATAAGTTGCATTAATTATGTTGTACTCGGTCAAAGTAACAAAAACATCCAAGTATACAACGCCACGTTTAAGTTATTTTCTACTAAAAAAAAAAAAAAAAAAAAAAAAAAAAAAAAAACTGTTTTCTCTGTGGGGCTGCTATTAAATACAGCTGGAACGCTTCGGATGCTTACAAACTCGCTAGAAAATGAAGTTGCTATATGGAAAATCATTTCGCGTATATTTTTGAAATTATAGAGGAAAATAATTGGATGTATAAACATAAAAAGATGTCAATAAAAATACAATATCTCATATCTGTAACTCCTGAATATGTTGCTACTGTCAGAGATGAACAATTTTTTAAAATGCTCACGGGTGTTGTGCTGATTCCAATATATGCATTCGCGATATTTTTTTATGTCTGCGCAATGAAGGTTGAAGAGAGAAAGAGAGCCAGAAATATATAGATATACAATGTATTTTCTCAAGCGAGAGACTTTATTTATGCCCATTTTAAAAATAACTGCGGATGTGCGAAAAAAGGCAAACAGAAAATACGAAGATGATGAATTAGAAAGTGCTTTTTACGCTCAGAAATATAAAACCAAACTCGCAATGATTCGTGATAAATGTGTAAGAACGATGTAAAGCGATTATGTTTGAATTAGTAGTTCCTTATTATACATTGTAGGCATATATTTATATTGAAAAATAAAAAAATATATATTTATCTGACTAACGCTATCATTTTACTCCCATGAATTAACACAACTTGAAAAAAATGTTGCTCATTGAATTGCAAAATATTAATTAAAATCTTTTCACATTATTTTTGTAAAAGTACCAATTATAATCATTTTACAAATAAATAACTACAAAGAATCTACTGTCAACCAAGTTATGATTTGTTTTAAATCCTGAATGACCATCAGCAGATCAGTCAGGGATAAGAAAAAATTTTGAAAAACAAGCTTTTATACTATATTAGATGAAGTAAAAAATAGAAAATAATATTTTTTTTTCAATCTCTTTTTTGTCACGCTTATTATAAAGCACCCTATACTTACATGTGATGTAACTGTAAAAAGAGGTTTTCGTTGCAGCGCTCACTGTTGCTTGTAAGAATATATTCTTGCGCTCAGAACCAAGCCCATGACAGTTAACAGGATAATATAAACGGATATATGGAGATATAAGTAATGTATGCACGCGCGTCCCGATCCGATGATTGGGCTTAATAAAAAGCAATCTGAATTCCCGATTAGTTTGACCCTTTCGCATACGCGTTCGCCGTTCGTACGGTGACAGCGATCGACCAGTTTAGCAACTGCGCTCGTGGTCTTCGGGTGATTATTTACACACCGATTTTATTTGCACATCTAAAAAAAGAGAAAGGACGTTCGTATTGTCCAACTAATTTGCATCACACTTGCAGTTACTAAGTACTTGCCACGCCGTATAATTAGCAGACAATATTTTCCGCGATAGAGGCACGAGGCTGTCATTTGTATATTTTTCTTTGGTTTAATTTTTAGTTTAGTGAGTGAAAAATGTCGGAAAATGTCAGTCCGATCAAGTATTTCCTCAGTGGAGGCTTCGGAGGTGTCTGCACAATTGTGGCTGGTCATCCTCTGGATACAATAAAAGTAAGGTTACATATCTGTGTTTTTGTGCACATTTTTTTATCTTGTCTTTAAATTTAGTAAGAAATGTGTCAAATGTGTCATAATTTTCATCAGGTCCGACTGCAGACTATGCCAATTGTTGGACCCAACCAAGTGCCACTCTATACAGGAACATGGGACTGTGCCAAAAAGACTGTTGCGAAGGAGGGCTTCCGAGGATTTTACAAAGGTCTGTATGCATACTTGGATCCTCCAAGGTTCGCCACAACAATCGTTCCTTGTCTCTTGTTTTAGGAATGGGAGCACCACTCGTTGGTGTTGCTCCGATTTTTGCCATGAGTTTTTTGGGCTTCGGCATAGGAAAGAAGCTGCAGCAAAAAACTCCGGACGAAAAACTCAACGAGTTGCAGCTATTCTACGCCGGAGCGTTCAGTGGAATATTTACCACAGTAATTATGGCTCCTGGGGAGCGTATCAAGTGTCTCCTGCAGATACAGCAAGGTGATGCCAAGCCAAAGTACAGGGGTCCAGTTGACTGCGTTAAGCAGCTGTATGCTGAAGGTGGTCTGAGGAGTATATTCAAGGGTTCTTGTGCAACTCTATTAAGAGGTACAGTTGGCTCATTTTATTTCAACACATAGATTCTTCAGAAATACTTGATACAACAAATTTTTTGGCAAACGTGACTTTTTCTATTGGAGTCACATTAGTTGATTAACTAATAACGGTGTTGTCCTCAATGTTACCTATTTTGGCGTGCTTCCTCCTGATCCTACGTCGTCTTGGCCTTTTGCATTGTAATCCCCCCTTGCGAAGGGCATAAAATACGCCCCAGTTTCTCAAAGATTTGGGAGTAAAACACCTTGGGGCAGTTTCCTTGGCCCTGTTTACCTGTTGATAAAGCAATGTCGTTTCATATTTTTAATTTTTACTCATATCAGTTGAAAATGTTTTGATACCAAGTGAGGATTCCACGCTGCCATGTCACAATTGCAGTCCCAAGGGTTTCCATCCAATCTTATGCTCTGTATTTGGAATTGTTTATTTACCGTGCGTAGGTTTTTAAAAAAATCCACGGGTAATTTTACGAGTTTGTTTTTGGTGAGAACGATTTCCTTCAGTTTCTTCTGTTGCTGTATGGAAAACAGCCCTGGCGGGATGTATTCAATATCGTTGTAAGAGAGGTCAATCCTTTTGACGTTTTCCAGGCTGTAAAAGGCATCCATTGATATTTTCGTAATACGACAGTGGCTGAGATCCAAGTCAACAAGATTATTAAGGTCGACAAAGACGTCGAACTCTACGCTCGTAATGTTTCCCCTTAGCTTCAATTCAGTCAGAGACGGCATTCCCTGCAGAACGAATCGCTCCAGTACCGGCATGTCGAGATTATAAATGTGCAAAACTTGCAAGCTCTTTAGTCCCAGAAACGCATTCTTCTGCAGCTTGAGTTTTGCAACGTTTCCACCAAGCTCCAGTCGAGTTGTCTTGTTCATTATTTCGAACGTGCTGGAGAAAACATAAACAAATTTTTCGTTAATCACAAAATCGCGATACATCATCAAACACACGCACCTCGGAAAGATCGAGTCCAGAGGATTGCCCCGAAAGTCGGCAGCCAAGAGAGCCGGGAAGGGCGGAAACGATAGTTCCGACAGGAAAGTCAGATTGTTGCCGCCGAGGTCGAGCTTCTCGAGCAGCAGGAGCCCCGCCAGGTCGACGCTGGAGAGCGTCAGCAGCTGATTGTTGGCCAACGACAGCAGCCTCAGATTCGGCGTCCCGTAGAAACAAAACTCGGGTATGAACTTGAGGTCGTTCTTCTGCAGCGACAGGTACTGCAAACTGTCGAGGCCGTCGAACATGTGCCAGGATATGTCCTTGAGGGCGCAGTCGTGGACCCGGAGATGGGTCAGGGCCCCTAGGCCGGTGAACAGCCCGGTCGAGTCCCTGTAGCCCTCGACCTCCTGCTTGTAGATGTCGTAGGGCAGGATCTCCTTGTCGTCGTTGTTGGCACCCATCTGCTGGCTCAGGAAGATCAACCTGTGGCCCGCTGTCTGGTTGACGCTTGAGATCATCTGCGAGGAGGGGGAGGAGGAGGAGGAGGAGGAGGAGGAGGCCTCCTCCGGGGGATTCATGCGCTTGACTATTAGGCTCGCCTTGCTCCTGTCTTTGACGCTCAGCCGCGTCAGGGTGACGCGCTCCAGATTAAGGTAGAGCAGAGTCGTGCCCAGGGGCAGTAGCGTGTCGGCCGACAGGGTGATGCCCTTTCTGTCGTTCTCGTGCATCGGAACGTTGTTGGGACCCTTGGAGGGATCTCTGCTGTCGAGTCCCTGGATGTCCAGGGATATCAGGTCGGCGAAGCGGTGCATGTCTCCCGCCTGCAGGAGTATCTCGACGTTGCCGTCGCCCGATTCCAGGATCGTGAATACCTGCGGCGAAGAGAGCATCGTTGGTTCACAAATGGGTCTTTTCATTTTGTTTTATTGTACATGAATGATGGGTATATTTTGATTGACTTGCAAATCTCCGGGCAACTGTGAGATGAGCTTCGTCGGGTTCTCGGAAAGCACGCATGTCGCGACCCTGAGCAGCTCGTTGGCCAGCGGATGATCCTCGTCGACGTGGTTGATCGAGCCGGCCTGGAACCAAACGTCAAGCGTTTTTACACGAATTGCGTGACGCCTGATCGCGCTAAATTTTAGTTTTTAGAAGAAAAAAAAGAAAAAGAAAAAAACGCTCATACCCCAAAATCATTGGTCGAGTTGATCCACTGGTGAAGGGGCAGGTCCACGTACCGCGAATACTCGCAGGAGCACTCGCGCGGGCACTTCACCTCCCACACGCCGCCGATGTCGACAACCTGGGCAGCAGCAGCAGCAGCGGCACCACATCCCTAGACGAACGTATTACTTTCAAAATCTCTTGCGATAGGGGGGAAAAAAAAAGGAATAAATTAATCCACCAAGATTTACCATGGCCAGCAGGAGGCCGAGGAAAAATCTAGCGCATCCCATCGCGCTGGACCATCGATCGATCCACCGACGCGACGTGGCCGAACGAACGAGCGAGGCGCGCTCGAAGGATATTCTTTTCCACCGCGAGGACGACCGCGGCAGCAGCAGCAACTCCTCGGCCACGTCGATAAATCGTTTCGAAAGGGACTACTGGACTCCTCCGCCGGAGCGGCCGCTTATCGCCTCCTCCTCTCTCACTCCAGGCCGCCGGCGCGTATCCGCAGCAGCTTCCTCCGTCTCGCACAGGATGTGTGGTTTTTATCTATCATTATCCGTATATGTTGAGCGCCCACACGCGCATCCCCCTCTCTCTCTCTCTCTCTCTATTATTAATTGATAATGCAGCATCCCAACACTGTCTTTCTCTTATGGGCGTGCATCGTATCTAATCGCGTTTCATCCTTTGGGTACATAATTACGCGGAAGTAATCGTACGTGTGGACGAAAAAATGTTATTATTCTCGTGCCAAGATTTTACATTTCGTTTCTTGTACATTCGTAGACGTGCCCGCCAGCGGGGTGTACTTTACGACCTACGAGGTCTTGCAGAGACTGATGAAGGCCGAGGACGGAAGCCTGACGCTGCTGTCGACGATAACGGCCGGAGGCTGCGCGGGTATCGCCAACTGGATCGTGGGCATGCCACCTGACGTTTTGAAGTCTCGCCTGCAGACCGGTACGTCTGCACTTGGGATACAATATATTGCGCGTAAAGTATTTTCATCCACCGATCGAACGATGATGATGATGTTACAGCTCCGGAGGGTACGTACAAGAGGGGCGTGAGGGAGGTCTTTGTCAAACTGATCAAGACCGAGGGACCGTCTGCCCTCTACAAGGGCGTCGTGCCCGTCATGCTACGAGCTTTTCCAGCCAACGCTGCCTGCTTCCTGGGTTTCGAGGTGGCCAAGAAATTCCTCGACTGGGCGACGCCGAACTTGTAACGACGTCCCATTTTATTGCTCTTTCGTTGAAAATTGCGCGCTTCTCTAGGATTTTTTTCTTTTCGACGACTCTGACGATTCGACAAGGTTTCGGAACTAGGGGGGACTACGTATCTGGGCAGCTTTTTTTTTTTTTTAGTTAACTCGTTTGTCCAGATTTACCATGTTTTCTATGCCACGTGGATAAAAAAAATAAATAAAAATATTACCCTATATTAGGATCTAATAATGTCAATCGAATACGCTCGCGATTATACACTTTGTTGCGTAGTTCGATTGAGCGGTTGATATACGTAGATGATTAGGAAATCGCAATTTGGCTAACGAGTGCGTTCCAGAAAACCATGTGTTCCATTTAGCATACGCGCGCATTGTAGCAGTTTTTATAGAGACGGAATGATATACTCGTTAGTGAAGCTGCGGATCCAACGGATGACACAAAACTAAGAGTTTTGTCGATTTTTATAGTATAGAACAATGAAAGATAGTATTCGAAAGTAAATACGAACGTTTTGGATATAAATATTTTATGCATATTGTTACGAGCCTAACGTTAACGCTGATAATATTTTGTTTTACGTTTTCATAAAAAAGTTATACACACTATTAAAATGTAACTATCACATGTATTTACACACATATCGAGGAAAGGCATAATAATGTTATAACAAATGTATGTGTATATATATAATTTTAATTGGAGCTGGCGATAATTTTATACTTGTATAATATATAATACGCGCCCTATATTTTTGTAGACGTATAACAACTTGTATCAAAATCTCATTTGAAAAATCGGACTTGTTGCGCTGTAATATTATATAAATAATATGTTAAACTTTTTATACAAATCACCGAATGTTAATTATCTTAAATCTCGATAATGTACATAGAAAAGATAAAAGCCATCTTTTTTAAGTATAAATATTATACATGGGAATTGTACAGATAAATGGTCAGCACAATGACATTTAAAAATAAAGGCGAAAATAAAATTTGTTTTATCAAAACAATCGTCCTTGATCAAACACTCTGTTTCACTCTTCCCAGCCATCGTCGTCTTGCGACTCGCTGGTCGCAGAGTTGCGATCCGACGACTCGCTAGGTTTTGGTGGCGGTGGTATCATGCTCGAGAGCCTCTCGAGAGTATTAGTCGCCAATCCCGCGATGCCCTTGCGCCGCAGCGACAGAGTGGCATGTAGATCGGCCATGAGGTCGTTGCCCACGGAAGCCGATGACCAGCGGTCTTTGGGCTTGTCAGTCGATGCGGCGTGTCGCAGCTTGGCCTTGCCAAGACCGCCAGCGTCTCGGATCGCTGCCATGAGATTGCTTCTGTCGTCTGGAATTGGAGGCTTCGCGGAGGCTGGCTTTATCAAAGCTCCCTTCTTCTCCTTTTTCGGTTCCTCCGGTTCAGGCGGTGAAGTAGGCGGTGGCGGTGGTGGTGGGGGCGGTGGAGGTGCATTCAATCGACTGAGCGCCTCCAGACTTGGTTCCTTTAAAGTCAGAGGGGCCTCTACTTTCGACTGAACAGGAACAGGCGGCAGTGGCTCTGTCGACGTTGAAGCTTTTGAAGCTACAGTATTGGTAGCTTGCGGTTTCCTGGGCGAGTCCTGTTCCTCCGTTGATACCAATGTAGGTGGATCCTTACGATTGGTCGGTGTGGCGACCGCAGAAGATGGTGCTATTGGACTCTGGAAGTTTAGGTCGAGAATAAAGCGCTCGTCGTCCACGATTCCTGGCAGATCGGGCAGCGACAGCGGAACGTCGATTAGTGGCACCTGAAATTCATGTCGATCAAAACAATTGGTTAATCCATTCATACATTCATAAGACGAGTTTGAATAAGTGCAGTAAAAATGTTTGTACCTCTCCTAAAGTCGGAGCATACATATAATTCGATGGAGATTCCATTTCAGAAGAATGCCAAGGTTGTAGGATGGAATCTGGTGCATCTTCGATTTTGCTTTTATTATTGTTTTCTTTGGATTTCACGTCAACGCGACTTTGAAAATCTTTTTTATCAAACGGCAAAAGAGCACTAACAGATGTAATATTAGGCCTGTCTTCATCTCTGTTGACTACACAACTCTTTGTTTTCTCAGCTGGCTTCGACTTTACGTAATAAAACTGCAATTTCTCTTGCATATTAACATTGCTGGCATACTGTCCGTTTTCTACTTTGCTACTCATTGTCAGCGGGGTCTCCAATTTCTCAGAGATTGGAACTGGACTCTTGTATATTTCATAGGGTTTCTTTTCTTTTCTCATCTTGGGTTGTATGGCTAATTCGTATTCACGGTATGTGTGAGTTGCTGGATACTTTGCTGCCGAGTACAGCTTTACGGCTTTCAAGTTTAAATCCGTCTGAATATAGTCCAGCTTTCCTTGGGCCTTTGCAGCCCGATTATTTATGTCTTCAAGCCTGTTGGTAATGTAAAGATTTCAATCAAGTTTATTGTGTTCTTGGGTATTTCGTCTAATTAAATAAGAAATCGAACCTCTTTATGTTTTCTGCAATCCTTTTGTTTAGAGAATCAAAAATGTGGTTCACTGTAAAATCCAAGTCGTCCAGAGTTTCTGCAATTTGTACAATTGTTTCCTCCTGCCTCAAATCTTGAGGGATCACAGCTGTGCACAAAAATCGGTGGTATCATAAAATAGTGCAAAGAATGTTTAAATTGAAGATAATTTTAAACACTGTTTCAAAATCACTCACATATTTCAATTCGTTCAGATGTCATGTTGAACATGTTTGGATTCATCGAAAAATCATTACATTGATCCATCACCAACCAAGATAAAACTCCCGACTTCTAATCGTATATAAGCATATTAAGTATGTACATTATTTTGAAAAAGTTGACATAGCACAACAACAATAACAACAACAAAACATACCGCGGACCGCGGGTTATGTTGATCGCACTGCACCTAGGGGCATCAGCTGTAGCTCTCCTGTTATCTTACAACCGTGATACCGAGAATTCCTACTTTACCATTGATCGGAAGTGTGTGCCACATGATAAACTCTAAAAAGGACCCAAACGGCCAAACACCCAAATGGCTGGCAATGAAAATAAAACACGCTGTTTGAAGGCAGTATTAGTATTTATTTTATTTCCTCAACAAAATCAACAGAAATGTTTACAGGCTAGCTTGCACCTGGCGAAAGACGTAGGCATCGTTCAGATACGTGGTGATAAAGTCCGGAAAGTCCCTCTGATTGACGATCTGCAGGAACAGATTCAGGGCCACGCCGAGCTTGACCCTGGCCGCGTTGTCGGTCCCGTAGAGCCTCGCCAAGCTCGCAAAGACGCCAGTCGCCTCCTCGTAGACGAGTTGTCTCGTCACGACGCTCCCGTCGCTCCGATCCTCGATCGCGACCGCGTGCCGTATCCACTGCCACACCTGCGCCCTCGAGATCTCCGCGGTCGCCGAATCCTCCGCGGCTCCGTTGAGGACGAAGACACCCTTACCGCACAGCCAGTGGAAGATAAACAGTATGCCGACGTTGATGTTGTACCTGAGCCCCTCCTCGGTCACTCCCCCCCCGGGCAGCCTCAGCAGATCGGCCTCCGTCACTTCCTCGAGCGCTTCCGCATCTCCAGCCCGCGGCAGCGACTCATACTCGTCCCACAGATCGTTCATGTGCTCGACCAGATTGAAATCGTAGATCAGAAACCCATCCACCCCAGCCTCGATCTCCATCGCCTTGCCGCGAACGACGCTCCGAAGAGCGGTCTGATAGTCCTCCGATTCCCGGTCCGGCAGGATCTTGGCCGCCATGCCACCGGTGACCGGGGCCCCGCGTCTGCGGCACGTCTCCACGACCAGCTGCATGTACTTCCTCATGAACGGCCTGTCCATGCTGACGTACCTGTTCCGGTCCGGCAGCACGTAGGCCGGATCCTCGCCGAACCTCGCGACAATCGACGCCGCGTAGTCCCACATGCCGCAGTTCAGGCCCAGCGAGTGGTCCCTCAGCTCGTAGAGCAGGGCGTCGAGCTCGCAGGCGGCCAGCACGTTTTCCACGAGCACGCAGGCCTTGATCGTCCCGTGGGGCAGTCCCAGTCTCGCCTGGCTCCAGACGAAGATGTCGTTCCAGAGTCTGGCCTCGAGGGCGCTCTCGAGCTTCGGCAGGTAGAAGAACGGCCCCGACGCGCAGTCCCAGAGCAGGCGGGCGTTGTGGAAAAAGAGCAGGGAAAAATCCACGATCGGCCCCGGCACCGCGCGACCCGCCACGCTCACGTTGTGCTCGAGCATGTTCCAGGCCCGCGGCCGGAAGAGCAGCAGCGGCGCCTCGCTCGCTCGGGGAACGCCGGGGATGTCGCCCTCGACCGCCCTGTGCACGTTGTGCAGCCCGACTATCTGATTGCGCCACGTGCAGCAGTGGCCGTCGTCAAAGTCGCACTGTACACCTTGGACGCGGGCCGACTTGAGGGCTCCGGTGAAGCGCGCGTGGTCGCTCGGGCTGACGTCCCCGAGGTCGAGGCGCCGGTTGCGCAGTCGTTCGCCTGCAACCAGCCGTTTCGGTAAGTCCGAACTAAAGGGGGAAAAAACGTGAATTCAAACTTACCGACTGGCGCGATTTTCCAGTCGTCCTCGGCGTGCTTGCCGGCGAACCTGGGTATCGGCCGGTGTCTGGCGCACCTGCGCTCGCGCCTCGCGGCGTACAGCTCGTCGACTCTGGTCTGGAAGCGCAGGTTCAGCTCGACGAGGAATTCTACGGCCTTGGGCGAGAACAGCACGCGGTACTCCCGTTCCAGGCCCGCCGGGGCTGGGCTCAGGTACACGTCGACCATCTCCCGACGGCTGCGGCTGCTTTCGCACATTTTTCAGCCGAATGACGGCGAGCAGGGGGAAACTGGATAGCGACGCGGTACGCGCGCGTGCAAAAATACCAGCGTGTAATGTAGAACGCTCGCAGCGTACAGAGAGAGAGAGAGAGAGAGAGAGAGAGAGAGATAAGAGTTCGCCGTATGCCAGCAGATAAGGCCGAGAGCGGATTTGCGTATTACACGGTATGACAATCGAGAGGGACCCCCCGTTCGGATTTTCGTGAGTTTGTCACAGCCGTTTGGACAAGTCCTTGGCGTTCTCTCGGCCGTCGGCTATGCGCGAGCCGAATTGAAAGGCGCGCTTTCGCAGCTTTGCCGCCGCGCGCAGGCCGATGCTTTGGGCCAGTAGGCGCAGCAGGAGCTTGTCGCCGAGGCCGGCTGGGAACCGATCCGTTGGACAGCACCTGTACGGACGCACAAAATGGAAAACGCTTATCGAGGTGATGGTTTCATCTTTGTAAATGCTAAATTTAATGCGTTACTCGAAATACAGATCGGTTTTCCATACCTTTTCCACGCCGGAAGTTTCTGTACGAAATCGACCAGATCTTCGTCCAAGTACGGCAGCCGCGACTGCCTGCCGTGATCGGCCACCATTCTGTCGTCTCTCCCCAAGTTTCTGTCGGAAATCCTGTCGAATTCTAATTTCAGTTCTGCGCTCAGGGCTTCCCACCCCCGGTGCCTCAGAATCGTCCTGTGCCTCATGTATCCGCCAAACTGTTCGTCGGCTCCCATGCCCAGCAATAGTATTCTACAAGTCGATTCATACGGTTTAGTTTCTGGATAAATCGTTCCTTTCGCTCTACTGGCAAACCAGACTGCACATGCTAAACTGTCATCCAGAACTGTTGCCAGGGGATGGACTAAATTAGAAATTCGAGTGGACCTGTACCTTTCCAATTCCTTTTGAGAAACGTTAACCTGAAATCATTATATGTTTTCATCAAAATTGTTTCATCGAAAAACTGGGACGAAATTAGTTGAAATCATACTTCAATAAAGTTGAACTTTCTTTCTGGGTAAATTGTCAATAGTTCATCGTACGTTTGCCATCCTGTTTTTCTGTCTGGAACTTCAAAGTCAGAGTTATTCTTCTTCTCAAATGCAACGTTAATCAAATCTATTCTTTCATTTCCATCAACGTGATTATGAGCAATAGCAGCTAATATAGCCGAATCTAATCCACCGGAAAATAAAAGACCAACTTTTGCATGCTGGCAAGAATTTTTAGATTCAGATCTCAGTTCCGTACAGTTTTTACACAATTCAGGAATTATCTTAACCCTTTTTTTTACAGACTCGTTGAGTAAAGACAGCAAATTATTTACAGTTTCACGTATATCACTGTCTTTCAATAAATCATCCATTATTTCATCAAAACTTTTCATTCCAATATTCTTTAAAAATCCCACATGACAGTCAGGTGTAGTGTTTATAGACAAGTCTCCTATCTTTGGTAAATATTCTGATTCAGCAATATCTATATGAATATTAAAAAATGTTCCGAAATCATCAAGAACTTTCAAAAACCTCTCATTTGGTGCAAACCATGGAATACACCTAAACTTAATTTTTTCATTACTAAAATCTGCAGTGAAAATTCCAACAGCTGGCAATTCCAAAATACCATCTACATTCTTGACAGCTACAGATGTAAGCAGTAATGATTCACAATTTTTAGTTGTCTTGAACAATAAACTGTGCCTCCCAAACCGGTCTCTTCCGAAATATAAAAGTTTTGAAGACTTTTGATAGTAACAAAAACTGAAAGGCCCTTTGATTTCTTTCATAGTGCAATAGATGTCGGTTGAATTTTGCAAAGCTGTGAGAACAATACTGCTGTCACACACGTTTTCTTCAAACTGCAAAAAAAAAAAATTTTTTAAACAAAATGCAGCGATTAATAAATATCAGAAAAAAAAAATCGCAGAATAAAAAAAAAAAATTGAAAACACCTACCATGCTTCCTGAAAAAACATCTCCATTCCACAAAAATATGTTGGAATCAGAGTCAACAAGTGGCTGAGGAACTGGTTGTAAACCTTGCATCCACAAGACACTTGCATGAAATTGAACATGCCATCGTTTTGCAATACTCTCTTCTGTGACATTTAAACAATCGGGTCCTCGATTTGCAATTGCGTCTTTGCATAATGTCCACTGGTTAGAAGACAAATTGTATTGTATTGTTTCAAACAAAACTTTTTAAATATTTTTAAAAATTACCTCGAGAGATTCTTTAGTTGGTTTATTTTCCGTGCTACCGGCCACACAAAATATTCCACACATTTTAGCAAAGAGTGTACAAAAATTATCTCGTAAGCAAGATCATGACATATGCACATACACTTTAGAAACCAACTCTTTTCTGCAGTACCAATGGTACTGTACCATGAGGTTATATAACGATGTAAAAAACTAAAAAGGAAGGACAAGGAGATGTGATCGGATTTGGTTAGTAAAAAGTACCTAACGCCGTAACGCCCTAACGCTAAACAGTTATAAAAAGTACTACACGTGTAAAATGTAGAGAATATTAAAAAAATACACGTGAGTACTTACATAGATGCATGCATACACTTTTTCTCAATCAAGGGAACTGCAGGGAAAAGATAATTAAGAACAGTACTGAACAATGAATTTGCATCAAAATGAGCTGTTTAAAGAAAACCCATGAAAATAGTATAAAAGTTTGAAAAATAAAGAAAATTTCAAAGTTTCTCGTTCTCTCATTTTTACCGACGATCTACGGATAAACAAAATATTTAATTTTTCCACGTGGAGAGAAAGGTGCCAAAAATTATCAACCAAAGATGAAAGTACCAAGAGTCGCGGTCGTGGTGAGTAGTTTGTACATTCTACGTCACAAACTTGCCGGAGCAGTTGCCTGCAGAGACGTCATCGAAATCTGAAGTGTGTGTTGTGTGTGTTTTCGTTTTGCCGGCGGAGCCTGCGGAGGCGCAAAAGAAGAAAGAGTGTGAGTTGTTATATATTAAATTCACCCATTGGTCCCGGAGGGGGCAGAGGCGGCAGGCGCTTCACCTTCACCAAGATGGCGGAAACGCTCTCCTGCTCGGTAGTGCCCAGAGCTCCAGCTCCACGTCGCACCGCTGTCCCCTCCGACGCTAAAGTTTATCGCGCGATGCGCGATCCTGTATGCACGTTTAAGGGTGCCATTGTCCTTGCCTGAGTTTTGTTTTTCCTCGGAGTGCATGTGGACGAGAGGAGCTGCTGCTGCTGCTGCTGTTGTGGTCGAGGAAGCAGGTGAGTTATGCTTACATACTCTCTTTTTCTTATCAGATAGCTTATGTGATGATAATGATGAGTCCCGCGCTTTAATGTCCGTGGTGTGTTGTGGGTTGTGGCGTGTAATTCTCGTGTTGCTCTTGATCTTGTACCCTACTATAGGTAGGTATGCGGTTTTTGTAAGAGTTTTAAGAAGCACAATTTGTCCTCAGTTGTGAACGGTTAGTTGTATGCGTCTGCTATGTGTTATTGTTTTGAATATGACTAAAGAGATTATTGTGAGATACTTACCTTATGCATGCTGTGCTCTGTGGGGCGATAAAAAAGTCTCACCTGCACTTTTTATAATTGTATACAACTGTATGAACAAACAATCATACATGCTGCATTGGGGTGCTTGAAAACAATTTTTAGTTTTTGGCATTAGTTAAGGTGATTCAAGAGTGTAGATGACTTTGTTTACTTTAGGTTTGTAGTGCCTGTAATTTGTTCTCGTTATTCGTTGTAAAACCTTTTTGCTGAACAATAGCCCTCAATATTAGTGCTTAAATTATTTTTTTTCTAATCATCCACAAGTTTTATTAGCTACTTACACGAGTTGAATTTACATGGCAAAGGTAGATTCTGCTGATTATTATTCATTTCGCGAAAAGTATTATTTTTAATTGAAAATAATTTGTGCTATTTGTAACATCAGAGTCAATTTAGTTAATTGGACTTTATATGATATTTTTACAGGCAACGTTGATCAAAATGACCACCCATTACTCAAGGAGTGTCTTGAAGGTGGTGGTAGCACAAATTTGTCAGACTATTGGCTGGCATTCTATTCATACCACTCCACTGGAGTTTATGGTTGATCTGTTGCAAGAATATATGTTTCAACTTTCAAAAATAAGTCAAGAGTATGCCCAAGTTTGTAAGTAGTCTTACAAATTATTTTTATTTTTAAGGTTGACAATTTTAGAATATTAAAAATTGAGAAATAAAGCTTTCAGCAGAATTTTTAATTCCATCAATCACAATAAACAAACAAAAGTTCTTTCTGCAAGTTGTTTTTAGTTTTCATTTCATTAATCATCATTGGTGCATGGAGTCTATCTTTTCTTTTTTTCAATCTCTAGATATTGTTAAATCAGATTACTTTTGCAAATAATTTTATACGCAAACCATTTAAAAAAATCTGTGTCACAGAAATCTTAAATTTTTTAATATTTTAATGTTGCAACCCTTACACAACTCAATATACATATTTTTCTGGCTACAGAGTATTACTATTTTTAGTGGGAAGATGTGAGGCCAATTTGGATGATTTAGGTTTAGCTTTTCAGCATATGAACATTGATCTGCAAGAATTGGCAGAATACATAAAAAATGTTGAACCTGTGGCTTGTGCTTTATCCGTACCCAAATTGCCTATTCACAGAGAAAGCCATCTTAATTTTTTAAAGCCAGGTAGTCGAGAAGTTGTCACTCGACCTGTGCATGTTCATGAACACTTGCCTGCCATGCATCCTGAAGTTGAAGGTGGAACATTTTTTTTTAACTCAAAAGTACTAGAAAATATGATTCATTATACAAAAACTGTGATCTTATTTCCAGAAGAGTACAATAAGATAAAAGTTAAAGAAGCGGAAGCAAGAGATACAAGTACAGTTAATCCAATGAGCAGTAGCTTTGAGGAGGAGTTGAATGATAATAATAACGCGGTAAATTTAAACGGACCTACTAGCGAAGATAGTCCTATGAAAGCTAGCACCCAGGCTGTCTTTAAAAGGCCAGGAGATCCCGTCTCGTTCGACGGATCAGCAACGAAACGCGCGAAATTGACTGAAGAGAGCCGTCCGCTCCGTGAGATTCATAGTGTAATTATGACGACGTCGGGTTATTTGTCAACGGCTCGTGAAGGTAAGCTTCCCGAGGCGAGGACTCCCCAGCAAGAGCGACCGGAATCGCCACTTCCACCTCCACCTTTACCTCTACCTCCTACAGCAACGCTGCCACAGTCGCAACCACAGCTACAGATACAACCGCTTACGCAATCCGCGGTAATACCCGAGCTTAAAACGGAAAAGAAATTGAAAAAGATTCCAAAGAAATCCGAGGATGGCAAGCCGGAAAATAAAGAGAATAAGAAGAAAAAGATTCCCAAAGACACACTGTTTCAGCCAGACGAGATTAAAGACGTTAAAAGTAAAAAATTGGCAGCAACGAAGGATACAGCCAAGTCAAAGGCTATCAAATCAGGAGCCAAGGTTGCTAATCCCACTTCAGCCGGGCCATCCAATATTCCTGTATCAGGTAAAATGAAGGATAAATTAAATTATTTTTCATCAAATGACTAGCTTTCACCAAGAGTTCGTCATTGTATTATTTTTTAGGAAAACTGGCTGGCAGTAGTCCAAAAGCAAAAAATAACGCAAACAAAGTAAAAGTTGAAAAACCTGACAATCTAACGAATCTAACCGTCCCCTTGCTCGACGACCGTAAAGACGAGCCGGTTGACAAGCTGCCTATTGAGCTCGACAAGCAGAAGCTGAATATATTTAAGAAAATCTCGTCCAAGCCTAAAGAGGACAAGGACCGAGAGTTGCCGGATCCTCAGCTCAAGTTCAAAGACCTCCCTCTAGAAAATTCGCTCCCCGTCGTTGCAGACCTTGAAAGGTATAGGTTGGATTCGATAATTAAACAGGAAGACAAGAAGCCGATATTGCCGCAAAATTCGCTGTTAAATAATAATATTGTGCGCGCTCCGGAAGACAACGTAACGAGTATGATAAGCCCAGGCTCGGACGGCTTTATGTTCGATATGTCGCCATCTCAGCTGCGAACGCCAAGCACACCAAAGACGCCCGAATTGAGTATGCCAAACCCAATTGTGGTCTTTAATCAGCAAAAGAGAAAGAGAAAAGAAAAGGGTGGCAAGAAAAAGGAGCCCAAAATCAAGGTTCCCAAGAACATTATTGGTACAAAAAAGGTGAGGCTTTGTGCGCGTTTACATTTGCAGTTTTAAAACACTAATGATGATGAAAAACAATTTCTTGATTTGTGCAGGCTCGTTTATCGAATGATTCGGTGAACGATTTTAACGTGCTGGATCGGCCAAAGACGCCACAGGCCCCAGAGCAAATTCAACCGCAGCTGATACCTCCATCGGGTACTACCGTGCGCGACCAGGGTATGCCGTCCTCGTTGCCGTTCCCGTTTTTCCCGCCATTCCCCACAGCCCCCGGACTCATACCGCACCCAATGTTTCCGCTGCCGTTGGCCGCAAAGGGCCTACCAGGTATACCGACGATACCCGGTGCCCCCAATCCGGCAATGATGCTGGGCCAGCGCTTCTTCAGGCCCAAGCTCGAATGTAATCGACCACCACTTATGCCACCTTCGTTCATGGGTGACTCTCACTCGATACCGTACCAGCAACAACAACAGCAGCAGCTGCAGTCGCTGCAGCAGGTTTTTCCTGCCAAGCAGGCGCAGCATCAGCCGCTGCTACAACTGGATAAACCCAAGACCTCCAAGAGTCCTGATAAAGAACCGAAACTCATGGCTCATCCATTCCATTCTGACGTAGCCCATCCTTTGTTGGTCAACCAACCGCCGGTGATGAGCAATGTTGCTGTCGCAATACCAGCGCCTCTTGGTCCTATGGTGGCACCACCCATTGCATCCGTACCTTTGTTTCCACCCATCACGCCAACCGTCGCTAAACCTTCCAAGCTAGAGAAAAACAAGAACGAAAAGGTAAAGAATTGTCTCTATCAATCGTCTGTACGGTTTAGACTTGAATTTGTTAAATTTAGTTTCTTTTGAACTTTAAGAAATCGAAAGAGCACAAAAAGGAAAAGAAAGACAAATTAAAGAAGAAAAAGGAAAAAAAAGAAAAGCACAAAGAAAAGGGAGAAAAAATGAAGGAGAAGAAGGATAAAAGCGAGAAGAAGGAGAAACAGGAGAAAATAAGGGAAAAGAAGGAAAAGAAAGAAAAACGAAAGGAAAAGGAATTGAATAAAAAGATCGCAGTAAGTTTTTCGTGCTTATTTTTCCTTTTTATTATTATTTTTATGAATGAGGTGTATACATTCAATGGAACGAAAGTTTCAAGTACTTTCTAACGGTTGTTTATTTTCACTTTTAGAAGGAAGAAAAGACTATCGAAAGTGTTCCAAAGATTACTCTTAAACTAGCACCAGCTGGAGGTTCACCGCGACCGCCAACTCCAGACAGTGCCCTGATGAAGAAAATGTATGTAAAATTCGTAAAAAAAGGATATTTTATGGAAAATTCAAAATCTCATTGTGTCCAAAGTAATATTTTATACAAACCTCGATTCAATAATCTGTTTAATTTTCCATGTAGTACGATAAAACCGCCCAAGAAACCAGAGGATGAAGTCGTAGTGAAACGCGAGCCGACGCCAGAACTGGCGCGCATCTCGCCCTTGGTGACGAGGCCGCCCAAGCAGAAGTCAAGTAAGAAACCGGAGGGCATCCACGAGTCTTACGCCACTTTGCCCTTGGATGCTTCTTTTTCTAGTGAAACACTTGCTCTTAACTCTCGTGGGCCTAAGAAGCCTTTCTTTAAAACCTTACTTCATCGTGAACCCTCGCCTACAGCCTCTTTCTCCTATACCGAGTCCTATGGCTCCCTCAAACCACTTGATAGTAAGCAGTACTGTTTCACGGTAAGTGTACGCATTTTTGGTGCGTATTAATGCGAATAAGCAGTGAATTTTTTTTCTCAACTTTGTACAAAGTTATTTGAGCACACTATATACGTTACTCGTTTTTTTTCCGATACTTTTTTTGGCTTCTATACGACTGTCTATATTTTAAATTACATTTTTGAGCAATACCAAATAAATTACTAGAAATAAATTCTCTTTTACAGTTTACGATTTGCAAAAAAAAAAAAAATTAATACAACTCACTTTTCACCGTGAAAAATTTAGTCGTGAGTAATTTTTAATATTCGTATGTGAACATTTTTTTGCTGCTTTTATTCGTATTGATTAAATAGCTCAATCCATCAACAGGGACATCAAATGTACAGATTCAAGATTTTAAAAACGGTTAAATATCATCCTTATCCACATTCCAACAATCATTCCATTTTATTCACAATTTTTGTTGCATCTTTTCAACTATTTATCCTTATTTTCAATTTCTTTGTAACCTTTCTAAAAGGTGATGGTCTAGTTGTCGTTCATTATATTAGTTAGTCGTTGCTTTATTCATGTTATTCTAGCTTTACCGGTTCACAGTTCATTGTTACCTTTTAACTTGATGCTTTCCATTGAAAAAATCATAGATAGTGCATTTGTAAATTATTTAAACTTCATATCTTTCACATGGTCATTACTTCCCTTAAATATGATGAACTTACATTTTTAATAAAACCACAAACAAATAATTCGATTAAATTGATTTACTGAGGAACCGGTTAATTCTATACTTTTGCTTGAAATTAGATAAAACTAGCTCTTATTCATATTTTTTAGTTCTTGCGTGTCTCAGTGTCATACTTTTATACTTTATCTTCATTTAATTTATTTATCAATTTCAAGTGCACGGTAGTTATGCAGCTTTTTTCTAGTAGTTTTAATAATTAAGGTTTTACAGCACTTTTTTTATCTAAATAAATTTAAACTTGAGAAAAATTGTATGAATTTCCACATTATCATATAATAATTGCCTGAACAAAAAAAAACTTTTCGTTACAAAAAGTAAACAATATTCCAATTATCAAATAAAAATTTATTGCAATATTATTATTTCTATTAAAACGAAATTATAAAATTTACTCTTATGAATCAGCAAATTATCAATGAATAATTTGTATCAAGCACCAGCTTTGTGGAATTTGCACATATTTTAAAGCCGCTAATCTTTAGATGCTGAAAAAAAATTTCAAGTACATTAAAATCTGAATTAAAAAAAAGCGATTGAAACAATCATGCGTGATTATTTTGCATGTAGAATTTGCACGAGTAGTTTGACGTATTTTGATTCAAGTTAGATTCTTATACGTCGCTTTTGAATGCCACAGAGGCAAAAGCGGATGCGGTTGCGAAAAAGGACGGTACTAAGGAAGATAAAGAAAACGGCGGGCTCGCGTTAACTGCGAAATCGGCTGTCACTGTGGTGAGTAATCCTAGAGAGGATCTTTGCACGTCACAGCGAAGTTCTCTCATCATTTAAACAAATTTCTAGAAACTTTTTTTTCGTTTTTCAAAGAAAATTTATATTGATAGCAAAGAGCTTGTCAAAAATAGGAATCGATTTCTTAAGTATTTGCTGTTTATTGATTTTTTTAATCCCTTTTTTCTAATTTTTACATTTTTTCTCGTGATATCCAATGTATTATAGCTTATAATTATTATTTTCATCATTATTATTTTCTCCATTTAAAATATCAAAATATTTTAGTCAGTTAAAGCTTATGAGTTACCATAGCACTGAGTAGTTGACTCATTTTTAGGAATCGAAGTAACAAGCTACAGGTTAAATTTAATTTACGATTTCATTACCATTTTACATTCACTTGTTCATTGTTTCCGTTCATAAAATCATTTATTTGAATATTTTAATAAAATGCCTCAACGTTATTGTTGAAATTAATTTTTTTTAATAACTAAAATTATTTGTTCAACTTTAATTATACGATTCTGATAACTAGTATTTGTAAAAGATGGGTTGAGCTAGTGTCAATCATACTTATTTCACACTATTTTATAATGAATGGAATATTATAGGACGCAAGTGGGCGTACCGTATGGATTTGTCCTGCGTGTGGAAAGCAGGATGATGGATCTCCTATGATAGGATGCGATGACTGTGATGCCTGGTATCATTGGTAAATATGCTAAATTTTATCGAATTCAAATTATTTTGATTCAAACATCAAAGCATATTTAAAAAATCCATTTTTTGCATAGGGTGTGTGTGGGAATTCAAGTAGCTCCCGCTGATAACGAAGACTGGTATTGTCGTATGTGCATAGCTAAAAAGCAGGAGCAGTACCAGGACAAAAAAAAGAAGAAGCGCAAAAAGAAGATGAAGGTGAGCGCCTAGTACAAATTGCCCGGGCTTGAAGCTGCCAGGCCCGGTTTGTCACCCCAAGCAGCTTTGGCTGCCAAAGTAAAGAAACAAAATTTGCTTAAAGTCGGAGGTATCGAAAAGATCGACAAGACTGTGAAAGGCAAGGGATTAATGAAAAAGGATTTCAGCAAGAAACTCCTCCTCAAGGACAAGTCGAAAAAGTGCATGCCAGGAGTGATACCAGAACCTGTTAAAGATAGTATTAAGAAGTGTAAAGAACTGTCTGTTGATTAAGTCGTGGTGTTTACGTTTTTGTGATTTATCAAACGTGTGTACGTTAGATAGTTGAATCCTGTAATTATAAAAATTTATAAGAAATTAATGAAATAGTTGTACATACGCGAAAGTCGTCCCAAAAAGAAAAATGTTATGTATTGCAAAGTTTAACCAAACGAGGTTATAACTCAATTATATGTAATTATCTAAGGACCATAGGGTTAGTTATATAGATTAGCCAATGTATAAGGTTGACCTTGTATTTTGTAACGTAAATTAATTTTTTTTATTTAAATTTTGTATGATTTTGCAAATTAGGAATAAATCACATTTGTATATACACATATATAAATATATATTTATATATATATATATTTATGTTAACATTATAAAGCTGACGAAACTTGTTTTTTTCATATTAATTGTTGCAATGATTTGAAAATAAAATTGGCAGTCTATTTCACCTCTTCTTAATTAAGGTAAAACAAATATTATTCCAAATTGTCGGTGCTCGTATTATTTATTAAAATTTAAATCACGTGAGGTTTACCAAATAAACAGTTACACTTTTGTATCAGTTGAAAATATTTATTGTGAAAAAAATAGTGTAAATACGTTTAGTAATTTAATTATAATTAATAAATATCTACCCTTCACTTAAAAATCATACGAAAAACAAAAGTTTATAAAAAAGAACAACTATAAATATTAAAATCGCTTACATTATTTAACATCATTTACAAAACTTTATTTTGTAGTATTTTATTCAATTTTTTACTATTTACTAAATATACGAGCATAATTTTAACATCAAGGATGTTCAGTGATTTTGGGAACACATCAAAAAAGAAAAACATTCCATAAGCTTTTAACACTCTTTTTCAATACAGTCGCTATATTGATAATGATTTATCCAAAAAAGTCTCAACCATCAGGGAATTAATTAAATTAACTGACTGATTACATTCATGTTTTGAGAATTTCATTAATTTAAAAGTCAAAATTTTTTTTATTTTGGACAAATGATTGAGAGATTGAATACTAGTACGACTATAATTGATTAGAATAATTAAACTAAGCTTTTTTTTTATCCGACAAAAAAAATTATATACAACCATGTCTTTTTTCAAAATTATAAATTGATATCTAAATATACATTCGGCATTTTTATTTAAAAAAAAAAGTAAAAACAAGCTCCTAACAAATATCAGTTTTATTTTTTGATGGCGTTGTTGAATTTAAGTTTGTTGAATTCAATTCACCTGATTCTAGCTGTTTAAGAAGACGGAACAGTGCCGCTGCTTCTCTTATCCTACTGAACTCTATACAAAATGCTTGCACTTCAATGAATAATTCCCGTACGTCGATAATCTTATTTCTAATCAAGGACTGAAGGAATACACATACGAGTCGGACTAATCGATTTTGCATATAACGGTCTTTGATAGTTTCACAAGTCGATATACAATTGCTGATGTAAAGGTGTACGAATTCTTTAGGCAGATCAACTGTAGTTGTCAGCCTATTCACAACTTCCATTGAATGAAGAGACATTTCCATATTAACAAGCACACTGAAGTATTCCGTTATTTGATTCGACTGCATTAACTTTAATAAAACTTCAATGGCAATCAAGGGATTGTTTTCAACAAGCTCTGGTAGTTTTTGTGGAGTCAGACCTATGTGATAGACAAGCTTAGAATCTTTTTGCAGAGCGTTCACAAGATACTGCTGCTGCGATATATTAAGACAACCTTTGTAAGCTCTTGTCATAAGTCTTTTAGCTTCAGCACCAACACAATTTGATGCGCACATACTCGTGTCATATTCCAATTTAAAATGATTCGGCTCCGACATGTTCATCCAAGGCACTTCATCAATTGTGGATCTGTGTATTGGGGGAACAAGCCTTAAAAATTCAGGCTTATAAGTTTGTGCAAACGGCGGCGTTGGCCCAATGACAAGAGATGACAAAATGCTTTTGCCTATGCTCTTTGACTCTTGGTTTAGAGTAGTTGCTCCGATTTTCGTACCTTCAGACAACACAACTGAAGTGCCGCACTTGGCGGTTGCAGGCATCTCGGATTGATGCTCCACTAACAGCATTTGTAACTCTGTCAAATCACACTGTGGCGGAGTGCTCAGGTGGTACAACTCTTGAAGAAGTTGCCTGGGTGTTTTTTTCATGGTCTCCCTATACGTCATTGAATGCATTAAACTTGCTACCAAATACTTTTCACAACGCGAGAAAAAATATGTCTTTTCCACATTCTCGTCAGGAGTCCTTAAGATTTGAACGAACACCTGAAAAAAAATTGTAAATTCAATGACACACAGTAATACGTTTTGCAGTAGTCTAAATTCTGCGTTTTAATAAGTTTCAAAGGATAAAAGTGTGAAACAGAAAAACTAACTGGTGCAAAGGGTGTGGATGCCAAGGGCTCGCCTTTGTACAGATCAAAGAGCATTGCAATTGTGGCTGCTCGTTGTAATTCCCTGGGCATCAGGTCAACATTTTGCAGCAACAACAGCAAAGTTACACCTATTTTGAAGCGCTTATTTGCTGGAAAGGCTGCATGCAGTTGGTTCGACAAAGTATCCAACGATGTGTTGGCATTCTCCTCGTCCAGCAAGTCCAACAGCTTAACCAAGTCTCTTGGTTGCAGCATGAGTTTCGACGTTACCGGATCCAGGTCTGAATCCTGGATTTTGTCGTTCAGAATTTTGAAACCACCCATTTCGATGCAACGTAATTACTGGAAACAACTTTACTTATTATAACCTCGAATTCAAAGGGCTTACACTTTTGAAAAAGTTTTTGAAATTCTTACACTAATGTATCAACACCGTGTTATGAAATTTTTTTTTTTCACAGGCGGTACTCTCCACAAACAATCAATATAGTTTTGATTGATAAACAAAATAAACAACTCAAATACACTGCAGTAATCTTATCAGACGCACAAGATTCAAATATTCATCAATTTCGATGACTGTTCTAGTGCAGTAAATGATTTAACTGTAAGAAAAAACAGAAATTAAAAAACACCCTGTGATTTAATCAACAACACCAGTATACTTGTTTCTGAATCCTTTATTTACCCAAGGAAACACTTGCCAAGTTGCCATAAAGGCATAAAGAAGACGACGGACTTCTATACTTATATTCCCGAATCGACCGCATGCGGCAGCAGTGTGTGGCGTTCTCTGCTCCAAATACCGCTGCTCGATTTTTCGGATCACGGATGTTGTTTTTTCTTCAAGACAAGAAATAAGTAAACAAGTATTTGTTGTACATATTGATTTTTTGCGTCATTTAAATGTAGTAGAAATTTCTACTCCATAAGTTTATGCACACGGAGGAAGATTTTACGAACACAGAGCTACTTTACAATTTTCTGTACGATCGGCGTGATTTTTTAAAAAAAAGTTGTGCGTAAAATATTCCTGTGATTTATAGAAATCGAGTAATTAAATGTCGAGAAATTGTACCGATGATAAAATTCGCTCGTAGCATAAGTTTATTGAAATCCACCCTTGTTTCTGTCATATGACTAACGCTGCACTATAATTCTTCTAATTAGATTATACGAAAAAAAATGAATATATACATATACATACACATACATACAAGTAGTAATTAATTTAAAACGCGTACAATATAGCGAACGCATTTGGACGTCGTGCCCGAAATTAAAAATAAATAATCAACACTGTAATTGAGCACTATAATTGAGCTTGTGCGCTCTTCTTTGCATCGAACAATCGTGCGACTTTTTCCGTCTCAATAGCCATAATTTTTCGTACGTCAGAGAGCTGGACGCTTTTTTTTCATTGTTCAAGATAAAGTTTGTCGGAAAACTCTTTTCGAGATCGAATCCTTTGAAACAAATATCTTTGACAGAACAGAGAAATAAATATTTCACGTCCCGGAGACAGCTACAAAAGACACACTGTTATTTTTCTTTTCATGCGTCAATGCAATGCAATTATCGGCCCATCGTCGCGGTGAAAGCGTGGTTCCCCAAAAGAGCTGGTGATTAATTAGTCGCTCATTTCCTCTGTACATCTATACTCTCGTCTGTTCCAACTTCTGAAACACTAGATGATTCATTCATCTTTTATAGTTTCACATGTTTTTCATTTGAATGAACGAAAAATCCTGGGCCATAAATTATATTCATCTCGAGGATAACGTTTATAAATTGAAAGCAGAAATAACAAGTTGTACTTGGCAAATTCTGTAATTCTTTAGTTGGATGAACGGATTTTGTGCTCGTATTTGATAAAATGGCATAAAAAAAAGTACGAATTAGCGCTTTCTTGCGCCGCAATGTAGTTATTATAACAGTACACAGCACATCACACTATAGGCAGCCAACGAAACAATCATCATCATCATCATCGCGATGATCGAAAGCAGAGTCAGACGGACGGTT